>CACRXP010000261.1:726855-760868 GCA_902702965.1 Spirometra erinaceieuropaei
CTTTGTGCATTAAGTGTGGCACACTACCATTGGGCCATGGACCCGTCTCCAGGTCTGCTGTAATAGGAAAAATTGGTTATGGCAGAGGCGCGATCACAGATCAAGCTACGGTAAGTACTCGTCCTGTTGTGCCATGGGGCTAAAATTACAACGCTCGCTGGTTCTCGCATGCGATCTGTAGTAGGGTCGATAAAATACCAACAAATTCACCTCAACATCAAGGACATACAAATACGAAAACAGACTTTGTGGATTAATTGCGAAATGTGCCTGGTGGCATTCACAGTCAGTAATTCCTAGCAACTCCCATTTTACCTACCATCGTGTGAGTTTATTGATAACAGGCAGGAAAGCTTTTCACAGAGGCACAGAATACGATGGTGTATGTTCTCTCAACAAACTCCATCGATGTGTAATTTCGCCAAAAGTGTCTATCGGAGACATATTTTGACAAACTGAAATTGTAGTTTTGGTATATGGTTAGATTAAATCCCATAGGTGGAATGCTGAATGCGTTCTTTCACTTTAAAGAACATATTATACCATCAGCACGTTCTTGTACAATGTTGTTTGACGGTGGTTATTTGACAACTCCTGAGCTTAAGTCAAACTCTTTAGCCAAGCCCAAAGCGTATTCCCATTTACAGGAGTAATATTTGCGCACCAAAGGTTTCATGTTATACAGAACGTAAAGAAGCCCTGGTGCCTTTCAAGATTGTCTTTTAAAGGCATATGGTTTGTTGTATTATTCAGCGGTGGACCATAAAATCATCGCGTTTGTAGTACTAGCTATAAAAAATCAGTGCTAATTGATAGATTTTTTGGACTTTTACATAGAACGCGGCACGTGTACGTTGCGTTGCTATGTTGAAGACAACAGAACGCAGTTATGTGCACTATCATGTTGGTGCTTTGCCTGAGGTTACTTTTAATAGCCACCCCGGCATAGGAATTTATCAGTGTGCAGTCAGTTTAATGCAGTAGGCAAATAGGCATGCAAGTGAACAACCAACCAAAAATAAGTCCAGTAAATTGCGGGCATGAGGTCCGAGAATAATCTTGCACATAAAATTAATAATAGATTTCGGGTTAGAAGATACGCAAATGTGCATATCATATGACTACACGGCGTGCGATTCAACAAAAACAAATTAGTAAATAAAACGCAATACACCAAATCAAATCCAAAATATTTTCAAGTAAACAACAGATCATTTATGCTCTATAAAATAGCACATTTCACTTAAGTGATCGGTTAATTAATTGACATTAAGTACAGTTTTACAGAGGATATGTGGACCTGCGAGGCAAACGAATAAAAATTGATTATAACTAGGCGTTGATTGACCAATAAAAGACTGTTCTTACTTGATTTCCAGATTAGCAAAGTCAGAGGATTGATACGACTGGGCTGATTGATGCGTGCTTTCTGTGCTGGGGATCATGCTTCAAAAAATCACCGCATACTTTCTTTAGTCGCAGACATTGTCACATCTCTGTTATATAGTGAAGTGTTTACCACAACCCTAGTCTTTTATGAAAGAAAAGATATTTTTTATATATTAGTTACCAAAACTATCAAAAACGGCCTTAGATGCCGTTAATACGTGAAATGTTTTTGAAAGCTTTCTGTGCAGACCAACTGTTTCGCTCATATCTGTAGGTGATTTTAATGGACAAAATTGTGGATGGTGAAATTAGTCACACACGAACAACGTTTTACTGGAGTTCGCACTTTAAGTCGCCCCTATCCACCATCGAGTTGCTTATGAAGTGAGAACACTCAGCGTTGAATATATTGGTAGTCAGATCACAATAAATACAGCAGGATATTTTATTGGTAGTCTAAAAGTTTGTAGGCTAATCTAAAGAGATACCCAAAACGCAAGAAAAACCGAATAACTATTATGATTTAATTGTACTCGTCAACTAGCCACCTCCATGGTCGGAATGAGCTGGTGCTGTAATTCCTGCTCTTCATATGTTTGACAGCAAGTATTTCAGTTATCTATAATTCCGTAAAACCATCTACAACTGACTTTGGGTGGGGTTGGCCGACTATGGCTAATATGTCTGAAATTTTCCTTCGAGGTTTTGCGTTTTTCGGTAACCATCCTCTGCACGTGTTGTTTGTACCTATGCGACTGCCTGCGAGAACTGTACCTCGAACCTTAAAGTGCGACGAAACGGGCAGATCCCGTAACCCGACCGATGAGCGTCCGTCTACTATAGTATCTGTCGCTGCACAAAACATTAGGAATGGTCGAAGGGAGGTATGCGTCAGCAAATGTCAATGGGCCTCAAACGTTTTTTGTTCTTCCTCAAAAAAGTAATACAGAGAAGATAGCACTATAATTATGCAACACAAGATCGAGGGTGGCTTCGGCTGATCGACGGGAAAAATGAATTTTTTTTCAAAAAACCGTAAAACAAGTAATATGGACTGTCTAAAGCAGTAAAGCCCCCTTTTCCTATCGGATACAGGGCAGTAACTTGATGCTAAACGGATAGATTGTTACCAAGTTATTAAAATAACTCAATTAAGGATATCCACGTCCAAAAGTCGAACTACTTTCTAAAAGTCTTAATATAATTAATGAAGAGAATTGCCACACAGAGTCGCTAGGGAATAGGTTGAAAATGTTTATTATGGTAAGGCATTTGACGGTCTTCCGAACAACTTCAGTAGACGTCTGTCAGGACCACCCATATAATAACGTGATTGCATAGGAAAATATAGGCTGCAGTTGTCGATAATTCTACGTGCTTACCAAATTTTCTAACAAGTAGGCACTTTTAGTCGCCCTAAGAGCTTCACTTAAATGAGTTTAAGATGTTTCACACAATCTAAGAGGACATTTTTTTGAAAGTAAAGTCAGGAATAAGAGCTATAAAAAATTTGAAAAGTCTACGGAAAAAGGCAAATTGATGCTAATTACAAACGGAGACTTTTGGTTAAGAGTAAGCTAAAAGGTGAATCATTAATATAATGGTTTGCGTACATTAACCAGAGTTGCCAAGGAAGTTATAAATCTTGGAGAGACAGAACAAGATGGCGTATTTTCGCTATTTATGGTACAATAAGGAACATTGAATTTTAAAGTGCAGTCATAACTGAGACGATAAACGTTGACGAAAGGCAGTTTTAAGTGTCCGAAAAATGTGCCAATATTTGTTTAATGATGAATGATCTCGCCGAGACTCTCGCAAACACAACGCAGTAAAAAATAAGGAGGTAATTTTTAATTGTCCAGAAATTAAGTGAACACTTAAAATTTTGACACGTTACATGGGTTTTACGATAGAGCGTTTTTTCAACGCAGGATGTTACAAAAAAAATTACGAGATTTCAAATTTAGATTTGTAAATTGGGTTGCAAATGATCTATAAAATATAAAAATTACAATATTCTGTTACATATGTCACCGACCTAGTTGTAGCATACGGAAGGTCGACAGATAGCTTTAAACTTAATATAAAAATATCCCACCGCTGGCAAAAAATGGATGCTGAAGTCTGCCCATCAAAATCAAGTTCAAACTGTGGAATTGTTTCTATCGTGCTCTGAGTTCTGATTATTTAAAAAGCACATTTTTGTACCACCAGTTATATCAATATTTGGAAATTCCAAAAGTGCAATTGCCAACATAATAATGATGAACTCATCCTATGGTTTAACTTTTCACCGTTATCAACGACAGCTGCTTGATTTACATTCACACGTTTGAAGAAAACATCCATTTACCCTGCAATACTGATAACCATCTCCTTAGCGTAAAGTGTACAAAACGTTACTTAGACTTCAGAATAATAAACTGTAGATAACATTTTTGCCACCATCGAATCTGAGTGTCTTAGGTAAGCAACAAATGGCACGCTAGACTCGGAAATGGATGGCGCATGCATCGATTTACATATCCAACTAGCATTGCATAAGAGCTATTATTGTGAAATAGGCAGACAGTTTTTGAAAGGATTAAATAACGGGTGACAGGGAAGACCATATTGACACCAATCAACGTAAAGTACCAAGACATATAAAAAAACAATATACTTGATCCGCAACAACAGTAAATAGGCTGGTTATCAGTCATGACGGCAAACGAAAATTGGAACTTCAAATTCCCTGTTATTTCTAAAATATAACGTTAAGCCTGCCCTTTCTTGCAGTCGTCAAATGAATTATTGGTCATGTGAAATATAAGAAATCATGAATGAACGCTCCACTCGGTGCAGTCTCAACATGTCTTTGTGAGTGTGACGTTCGATAGGGGCAGCGTCAAGTTCAAATACAATAAAAAAATTAGATTGCTTCTGTCAAGTTTTCATTTCTAGAATAAGATAACGTTCTTGGTTGCCATTTGCCGAGTAATTATAAAAGGTTCATCGTTTCGCGAAATTAGTAGGCGAACTTGCATAATGTTTCGCGTTCACGAGTAAGGAGGGTCACGTCATGCAAAATTTAGAAAATAAAATGATTCCTTACGTCGCAGGCTAGAAAGTACAGTCATTTTGAGATTATTTCTCATGGCTAAAGTGCACATAGACGTTTTCCATCATGCCTACTCATAAGGTTAGATTTCACTATCTCCTACGCCTCTACTACGTGGTCCAGTGTTTCTAATGAAGACATAGTTTAAAGCTTATATAAGATGGATGAAAGCTAAAAACTTAGCTCAGGTTAGCAAATGTAAGAGATACGGGGCGATAATCTGATAAAAGGGAAGTGTTCGCGGATAGAGGGAATAGCTTGACTGACGTTTCGAAGAACTTAAACGGCTCTCAAGTGTCACAGCGTACAGTGCAGAAATCGATGAGAATCTTGAATAGACAGTCGAATTAATTGGCTTTGGGCTGATCGATTCTCTTTTTCTTTAGCTATAGGCAAATTTAACGCCTACACTTACGGGATATCCCGAACGAATTTTTGAACTCCATTACAAATTTTAAACTAGAGGTGAATATTTAGGAAACTAAGATGAACGCAGTACTTCCTATCAGTCAAATCCGCCCATCAGATCTTTTGTGACAGTTGCGATGTGGTAGCGGGTAACACTGCGATAGGCAACGATTCTAATTCTTTATACTAACAGCGGAAGTTTTCCCTCAAGAGCGAGGCGCTGATTAGCTGAGTACCATTCAGCAGTTCATGATGAATGAGACCTTCCACAGGCCAGTATAAATACAGCAGGTTTACGTAAACTCAGGTCACCCGGTTATAAACCGCTACAATCATAACAACATAGTGAACCTGGTGTATGCAATAATGAGCGTGGATTCATTGCATTCCGAGTGAGTAGAACACTCACAATATGCATGATAAATTGCAATTGCAGCGGAAATTAGATACTATTACATGTCAAATAAAGTGGGGGCGTTCACCGGGAGGGGTTTATTTGAGGTCCGACGTTTCGAGTAGTTCATTCGTCTGCCCATCTTCAGAGACTGGGAAGTCCTGTGCACAGCACCCATTATAATGGCGCCCTTTGTCGAATGCGTGATCCGCCAATGCCGCCCGTGTGGCTGCATCCAACCCGCATGTCACCGTGACCTGAAGCGCCCCCGTCGGCCGCGGAGATGACCGACGGCCCCGATTGTCCCGCGCCGTGACTGTCCCCCGCTAAGAAGGTTCGCAAAGTCAGATAGGGGGAGGCAAATTGATGTGGCGGTTGACAGAGCGGTCGGTGGACATCCAGGCTTCTTGCACTTGCCTTGCTGTGTGATCGCTGCCCCGGCCCACAATCTCAACGGCGTCAAAGTTGAAGATGTGCCCCATTTGCGCGGCATGGGTCCAACCTTCTCACAGCCAACTTATGCTCGTGCATTCGCGTTTGCAGCCGTCGACCGGTTTCCCCAACGTATTTGCACCTTCCGCAGCTGCATTGAAGTTGGTAGACAACGGCCGACATCTCCTGCTTAGGGATCGGATCTTTTGACCACATCACTTGCCGGCGGATTGTTGAGTCAGGTCTGTGGGCAACGCCTATTCCGAGTGGAGCGAGTCATCGAGCCACGGCTTCGGAGACCGCCTTAATGTACGGAATGCTCCGCCACGAGTTTGACTGATTATGTTCTTCGTTCCGTTTCTTTGGCTGCCTTCGGCTCCGTTCAATTAATGTCCGCGGATAGCCATTGGCTCTGAAGAGTTCTCGGAGGAGTTTTATCTCGTCCAGTTTGGCGGCTGGCGTGCTGCAATGAGTTATCACCCGTCGGTACAGAGCCCGGACATAGCTTCGTTTGTGTTGTAGCGGGTGGTTGCTGTTGTAGCTGAGCATTTGCAGCGTATTCGTTGGTTTTCTGTAGACCGACGTCGCTAGTTCGCCATTTGATTGGCGGCAGACGAGAACATCCAAACCGGCGCCACAGACGAGGCAAACGACCTCCTTCGACATCAAGTCTCCTCACTTCTCATGTCGCATCTGAAAAACCATTCCCTGCTAAGAGATGAAGAAAAGGCCCTAAGGGAACTGAAAGCGGGCACCGAAATTGTTATTCTGCCTGCTGACAATGGCCGGTGAACCGTCATCCTCGATAAGGTAGACTACCGACACAAAGCCTTCCTGCTCCTCAACGATCGGGAGTCCTATTAAGTCAGCGACGCCGCCAGTCTAAAGTCCCTAGTGGCAAAGGTTAACAGAATTCTGGTTCGACTAAAAAGGACAAGGTAATCGCCGTCAAAGACTGGTATATTGCAAAGCCCGCAGAAACCGCTATGGCGAGATTCTACGGTCTCCCAAAAGCCCACAAGCCAGATGTTCCCCCCGTTCTATCGTCTCACTTCGAGGCACACCTACATAAGGCTTGCAAACTGGCTATTTCAGAAGCTAACATTCCTAACTGCAGGCTGGAAAACAACGGTGCACTCAGCAGAACAATTCCTTGATAAAATAATGGCGGTCACGATCGAACTGAATGAAAGTATGGTGTCTTTTGACGTCGTCTCACTCTTCACGTCCATACCTCAGGTCCTTGCGGTCGAAACGCTCAGTGATCTGCTACGTCGAAATTACGGGGAGTGATGGCCAGCCCACAGCTAAGGATCTCATAGAACTCATGGGGCAATGGCTTAAGACATTCTTTACCTTCAAAGGGACCACATACGATCAGATCAAGGGCACTCCAATGGGTTCATCAATCTCCGGGCTCATTGCCGAGGCGGTTCTACAAAAACTCGAGAGATGACTATTCGAGGAGTACAAACCCAAGCTTTGGGCACGCTACGTTGATGACACCTCTGTAATCATCGATGGGATAAAATCAACTACTATGCGGAAGTACTGAACTCAGTAATTCCCGATCTACAGTACACGATGAAAGAGGAAGTAGGGGACAAACTTCCATTGTTGGATGTCCTCGTCTGCCGCCAATCAAATGGCGAACTAGCGACGTCGGTCTACAGAAAACCAACGAATACGCTGCAAATGCTCAGCTACAACAGCAACCACCCGCTACAACACAAACGAAGCTATGTCCGGGCTCTGTACCGACGGGTGATAACTCATTGCAGCACGCCAGCCGCCAAACTGGACGAGATAAAACTCCTCCGAGAACTCTTCAGAGCCAATGGCTATCCGCGGACATTAATTGAACGGAGCCGAAGGCAGCCAAAGAAACGGAACGAAGAACATAATCAGTCAAACTCGTGGCGGAGCATTCCGTACATTAAGGCGGTCTCCGAAGCCGTGGCTCGATGACTCGCTCCACTCGGAATAGGCGTTGCCCACAGACCTGACTCAACAATCCGCCGGCAAGTGATGTGGTCAAAAGATCCGATCCCTAAGCAGGAGATGTCGGCCGTTGTCTACCAACTTCAATGCAGCTGCGGAAGGTGCAAATACGTTGGGGAAACCGGTCGACGGCTGCAAACGCGAATGCACGAGCATAAGTTGGCTGTGAGAAGGTTGGACCCATGCCGCGCAAATGGGGCACATCTTCAACTTTGACGCCGTTGAGATTGTGGGCCGGGGCAGCGATCACACAGCAAGGCAAGTGCAAGAAGCCTGGATGTCCACCGACCGCTCTGTCAACCGCCACATCAATTTGCCTCCCCCTATCTGACTTTGCGAACCTTCTTAGCGGGGGACAGTCACGGCGCGGGACAATCGGGGCCGTCGGTCATCTCCGCGGCCGACGGGGGCGCTTCAGGTCACGGTGACATGCGGGTTGGATGCAGCCACACGGGCGGCATTGGCGGATCACGCATTCGACAAAGGGCGCCATTATAATGGGTGCTGTGCACAGGACTTCCCAGTCTCTGAAGATGGGCAGACGAATGAACTACTCGAAACGTCGGACCTCAAATAAACCCCTCCCGCTGACCGCCCCCTCTTCTTTTGATTTGCCACCTGGGAATCGCATTGTCAGTACTATTGATACTATCTCATGTATTTTCACTTCTGATTTCAACTTTTAGCCGAAAGGCTTACCGCCAGTCTTTGAAATTATGGCAAGGCTGTGTTACGCTCTGGTTTCACAGCTTAACTGGATTCAAATAGGCAACAACATGTCATATGGAATTCTAAATGCAAGGCATTTAAAAATCTCTGGATAGAAAGAATTTTTATTCTGCTAGCAATTCAAAGAGGACACTTGCTTACTGTTTAAACAGATAAATGAAATTCATTGTCCACTCTAATTTTAATTGCCTCCATTAATGAGTCGTATCAGGCTTAGATCGCAAAACAATTTAGGGTTTTATCAAAACCAAAAAATCGACTCTCGTCTTCCGCTTTATTCGGAGGATTATTTCGGCTAATCAAAATGATTTTGCCTACCACTCAATAAATTTTAATTGAATAGATGCATGTTTAGGAAACTAAGATGGGGGCATCATTGTCTTTCAGCCACATCACTCTGCCAAATCCTTGCTGAAAACTATAGCCCAAGATCCGGTCGCATTTGGGTATACGACTTTACTTCTTCTTTATGTAAAAAAATGGAGTGGTCCCATAAAAACGGAAAACGTAATCTGGCATCGTTGCTGATAAGCTAGATAAGCACTGCATGTCAGATTATTCGTCTGCAGCTTAAAGAGGTTGACACCTTGCGTATTCTACCATATATAGCATGCTACTTTTAGGGCGTGTCTTGCGTCTCAACAAAAAACAAAAAGCTCGTCTACAGCAACAAACCTACTGAAATGCGCATAATGAAGGCATCGTGTGAGTCCACACTCTACTGTTGAAGAGATAGCACAGAAATGTTCACAGATTTATCCACTCTCATTAAGACACTATCTTAACGAGCTCACCATGCCCATGTAGATTGAGTGCTTTTGTCTTTCTTTAGAATAAACTGCGCATTTTTGAGCCGAATAAAACATCCTCAAAGCGTTTGCTTAGCCAAAATACCAGAACCGTAGGTGTTATGAATCAGCCTTCCTACCTTTTTAGCATTTCCACTCTTAAGGATACTGCAAGCTAAAAATGTCAAAATACACTGCAATTGGATTGAAAACAGACCGGCTTTTTAAAAATTGCCGAGGATGGTCCTAAATTAAATGGGCAAAATAGACTTGTATTAACATTTAATGCAAAAGAAACGAGAATTTAATAAATCCCTTTCGGCAACTGCTTAAAGATTCGTATCACTTCATTACCGACCTAGTCACCACGTAAGGAATGTACTATTATGTGGAATCCGCCATATTTCGCAAGGACAAGAGTCAAAGGCCTTCCATTGAGAAAACTGAACAGAAGTAAATTTCACGCAAAATTATGTTTAAAGCATGATCTATTTGATCGGTAAATTGTTGTCTGCATATTCGGTGTTTATTGACCATTTTAGAGCAAAAAACACTGAAACAGTCCAGAGTATGCATCTTCAATCACAGATTGCTGTGTCGTGCGAGACTCCCGCAACGCCGATTAAATTGCATATTCGCGTAGTAAAATGTCAAATGTCGGCCAAGTGTGTCACGTAGCACCTTATTCCGCTTAAAAGACGTGGTATGCGTGTACCGTCCCACATTGTACCTCTGTCCAGACATTTGGATGTTGTGTGCCACCGGCCAGAAAATAACTCCCGAGAAATGCATGCACTTTGGGAAAACGGTGAATAATAAGATAAACCATCTGCAATTAATGTTTTTGCAGGAAATGGCCGGAAAATAGAGCCCGTAGCTAATACCTTAGACCGTAGTAGTAATATTTTGAACTACAACTGACTGCCGCCCAGTAGACTTCAGCTGTTCTCGTTTACACTAGAAGGACGGTGCCAATTAAGAACAGAAAAATACTGAAAAAAGTGTGTGTACTTTCGGCTTTTCAGGCGAAAATGCGGGGCCACTTATGGCAACAAAAATATATTGGTTGCTTAAACAACATGCATAGCACAAAGGGTTTGGTGCGCCATTAAAATCTGACGCTACGTCCTCTCGCATATTTGTGAATATAAAGGCAAACTGCGTGTTGCTATGCCCACGCACTTATTACTGATGCTGGTTCACGTATCCGAAAACGCGTATAGACAATTCGCTTACAGGATGAGAATTAGGCATGTATGCTCTTAAATTTAGAACAAGTTGATACTGTATAACACTTGTTGTCAAATACTATTCTGTCCTCATGCAGTGGGATGTCCGACGAACTAGACAAGGCGTCGTACGTCATCTGTGTGTGAAAGACTGGTAGTAACGAATATAGCGGCTATTATCTCAGTGCACGTAGACTGAAGTAGAGATGCTTATTTTTGCATAAAAGTCAGGTATGTCTTTTCGGACAGAAAATAACAAAAACGCGATTACTCATATGAAAGCTTATGAAAAGACGGCTGTAGGAATTAATTATAATTCAACCAGATATATTTGCGTCACATGAACGTAAGTTAAGTTAATGATTGAGGCAAAATTTGTATTATGCGCCTAAAATGGGCGTGTGTATGGTTGAGTTCCCATTGGACCCGGCCTGGATGTTGAGTATTGCCAAATTGAAAAAGGAATGCGGATACTATCCTATTACTAATAAAATGATCATAAATTTGCAACAATTATAAGACGAGTGACGGCTTAGAATTTAAATACCACACATCATCTAATGTGCCAGTTTATGGGACTAAAAACCGCACCTGCAATGCCCGTGCGAAGACTTGCGATCACACATCAAATTGCAGATTTAAAATCTCTGAAGGGCATGACATCTACGGCCTGTAACTTTAGATAAACTTTGCGTCTTGCCCTCTAGCTTATGTCTTTTTAAAGCGTCTGATTTCAGAATTGTGGCAATTTTTGGAGCGTTGGCTTGCTGCAAACATATTGGGCTTTCGCAATCCTTTTATGTATTAAAACCTCTTAGTCCCGTGTGCATATATTTCCTAAATTATGAGGGACATGTTTACACATAAGTTGTGATCGATAAAAAAGCAACATTGTGTGGTACCGGTAAATTTGACAACGACTTGCCGACTTAAACCGTCCATAGACAGCAAATGGGAATCAAAAGGCAATATGAATTTACATAGACAATTTGTCCAAAACAGGCAATTTGTCGTTTATTAAAGACAGACTACTCAATTAAAACGGACCTACAAGACGCCTTGTAGGAACCAAGAAGTGAACAATGACAAGTGTATGTTCCTGGCCGGGTTTCTTACTCCGACGGACATTAGTGTTAGGCAAAAGAACTGAACATCGTGGAACATTGCGGTATCACAAAGTAGGATCCTGCATATTGTCATCAATTAAAAAATGACACTATTTTTACGACTTAATGATAATAGGGAACAAAGTTAATGTCGTTTGAAAGCGCTTTCAAAAAGATATCGATTTGCCACATTTAAGTCTGATGACTATCTTAAAGCATCTTGCCTGCACTTATTCAATAGCGCCCGCAAGTTATTTTTATTCCTTTATCTTACACGTACAAATAAATGTCATCAGTCAATTTATTGTACTGAAATTATTCCCCGGATTAAGTAACTCCGGCCATAAAACAAACCCTTGATCAATAAGCAGTTGAGTATTGGGGCCTTTAAGATGAAAGACATAGCAACTTATTTTTTGCAGACCATTGGCATCTTAGTATTGATAATTGATATCACTAGAGCTCCAATTGCAAGATGAAAACTTGCGTTTCCACCTTATGTCTTCAGTTCATGCCGCGTTTACGGGCTAATAGTGGAAAATATTCTTTATCTGATTGGCCAGTTTCCTTTGATTATTTGTTAGTATCTGCTTATTCTTGAATGTGTCCCTACACTCCCGCCTTATCCCTTAGTTTGTCGCTAAAGGACTTTCAAATTGGAAATTTTGAATATTCCAGTATAAATTATTTAGGCTTCCAGTCCATTTCAATGCGGTGTTCAAACAGCTATGATTAAGTGAAAATTCAAATTAAACTCTAACAGCAAATACAAATTATTCTAACTAAAAACTGTGCACAAGTTTAGCCAGGGTTTGACAACGCATATACATATTTTTTGCAATAACAGTATATTGAACGACTCTTTTAAATATAAACAAATTAGGTGAACGTAAAATAAGCCCGCCGATGTGCAAAATGTATAGTTTCGAAAACCTATATTATAAAAAGAGCAAAGAAAACTTGCAACGTTTACCTTCAGAGGGCCGATTCTTGAGCTAAATGCTAGCGAAGCACGACCAAACTAATCCTGCGACGAGGCTTTTGGAGTCTGTGGAAAAAGCTGCCATAATTGTTACTCGCCAACACACTCGTAAATACATGCTTTTAAGGTGTTTGTACGAAACAACCTTCTTCTTAGTGACTTTATGTGTGAAAGAGGCGTACCAGGGTATTGCTCAGCTAGAGAATGCAAGCCCGTAAACAGATGGTACTCGTTTTTAGAATGGTCATTCACAGTTTATTTAACCAGCGGTTGGCACATTTAAAAATGAGCAGACGCAAAATTTAATTCTCTCACAACTAGTTTGCATGTAGTAGAAAAATATGGTCATTTATACGACATCGCTTTAAACGTACTGTTCTTATATTTTCGGTATATGAACTATTCTCACTTAAGCTCCCTTCCAGAGTTAATGAAAATGAATGCACGATAAGGCGCAGTGTCCAATCGGACATTCATTCTACAGTCAGCGGACCGATAAATTCATCATATTCATTGACAGCAAAACGAGCCCAAACATTCCTGCTTAGCATGTGAAGTCAGATAACATCGGGCGGACTGGTGTAAGTCATCCCGCGTGCCATAACGAGTAGCAAAGTGACAAAAAAGATGTACTGCATGTAGTATGGAACTCGTATGGCAACGATGTTATACCGCACTCCTGACATAGGTACTAGAAAGTCCTAAACGTGCTTCTTCAGTCCACGTGTGTCAGGTAGAACACGGTTTGAATAAGTAGTCCTATCATTTACAGACATATCTTGAATCTATGATGCAAATTCTCATCACCATTTTTCTTAAGAGTGGTGGCCCATAGATACGGCGGCTGACAGCAATAGCAAAACGAAGACAGGGATCACGGTTGTCACCAAATTTTTACAACAAAATCTTACCGTGTTTCTGCTTTACCGTCCGAGGCGTGAAAGAATAATTGACAAGTATTTGATTTATGGCTGGGGTTAATTATCCGGCGGGCAGTTGTGCTGAATAAAAAAGCTGAACTTCCATGAAATTTGTGGTACCATATAGTTTGGTTATCCGTTATGCCAACAGTTAATAGAAGACATTATTTTTCCCATTTACTGACAATAGCACAGTGGATGTGCTAACTCATTAAAATGTCAACCAAAATTTCGAAATGCGTTCTCGATTCGAAAAGATAAATTAAGGAGTGCTGTAAAACTAATCACGATGCAGCATAAATCTATAATGATCCAGTAACAGCAGGGTTTCGATTTTCGAAAAAAACTTATTATCGGCTGCACGCAAGATCTATACTCTGCAAAAAATGACTACTTAATTAGCATGATATTTTCTCATTGATTTTCGATGCCCTTGAAAATTCAATTATATTTCATTTAAAACACGCATAAAACTATTCATTCTTTTACCTATTCGGTAGAAAATCACGTCTTCGTCCAGCTTTATATTCAAAAGAAGAGTATAATTCGGTTTTAAAAAACTTTTCTAATTCCCGAATAATTTTGAACCCGACCTGCTGTTACACTTGCATTCAGGGTTTCAAAACTACAAACTGCATATTTTCCGTGTACGGAAAACCATGCATTTCTCTACGGTGTTAAGAGTAGACCATATGAGTTTCATAAAATTAAGCAGTGGATTTGAGCAATATTGTTAACTTTACAAGCCGAATTTGTAAATGCAGATCCATGACGTTTCATGAAGGGCCATTTAACGGTATTAAAAAATCTCACAATTAGAAAGTTTTTTTAAAACCGACTTATACTCTTCTCTTGAGTATTAAATTGGAAGACGACGTGATTTTCTACCGAATAAGTAAAAGAATGAATATTTTTATGCATGTTTACATGAAATATAATTAAATGTTAAAGGGCATCGGAAATCAATGATAAAATTGTATGCAACCTAAGTAGTCACTTTTTGCAGAGTATAGATCTTGCATGCAGACAATAATAAGTTGTTTCGATACCAACACTCTGAGGCAACTGCATCGTTATAGATTTATGCTGCATCATGATTAGTTTTACAACACTACTCAATTTATCTTTTCGAAACGAGAACGCATTTAGAAATTTTGGTTGACATTTCATGAGTTAACACATCTACTGTAAATGTATCTAAGGCGCCTTTGCAGGCATTTTCAAGTGGATAATGCACCGTAGCATTTTTACTCCGATCAATATCTTAAAGCATCTTGATCATCCCAAGCACAGCTACTGCGAGGTATTTTCGTTTCATTCTTAAACATGTACAGATAAATATTGCCAGCTATTTTTTGATAACACTCGTCTCCGGAGTAAGTAACCCCGGCCATAGACCATACCCTAGCTGGAAAAGCTCACACGCTAAAACGAAGTGTCAGATGAAGGATTGAGAATAGTCAGTGCGCATTAGGTTCGACCACTAAGTGTGGCTGTTTGCATAGGCTGGGGTTCTGCCGCCTTTTATAAACTGCTACCAGATAGGGTGGTGGTCGACTCGTCTGTGCTCGGAGGAGTACTCAGAATGATGTCTTGATGTCAGCGGAGCGACCGTTATCTAGATGTTTTTTCGTGATGAGTGAGCAAGGCGTTTTATTTTCTTCCTTCAAAGGCGTTGTAGGTAGGTGTTTTCCTTATCCGTCCGGCGTTTTTTGCATCTATCCAATGCGGCGCCTTAGAAAATATAACAAAATTAGGAAAAACAATTTGTGATGCCATGTGATAGCACAACATCCAGCACCCCTGAAAACAGTATCATTACGACTGCTGAACATGAGATCGTCTTCACTGTGTGTTCATTTGATGGTGCATTGCAACCGTCGCCTGACGGTATTCGGAGTATTGCAATTTATTGAGCGCTTAAGAGATCATAACGGGCATTGTTGAACTGACTGTTTCGTCAGTCTCAGCCGCAACGAGTTTCAGTATTTACCAATGAAGAGTACCGGATGGTGACGTTTAAGGACGTTTGTCTTAGAACAGGTAACATTCTCATCTGATTTCTCAGTACAGCAAATGCTACTTGTTTTTTTCGAAGATAGTTTACTTCTGGATTCGTCTGTTTTTTTAAACACATGGATCAGGAATTGCAACATAGTACTCAATGTGCATTACAATTCTTACTTTTGTGCAATGATGCGATAGCAACAGTAATCGAAACAGCATGCTCGAAGGCAATTCATTGCCAGCGGTCTATAATCAGGTTCAATGACCTCTTCTTTCTAAATTCGATGTTGAGGCTTAAACTAGGCAGAGCAGTTAGCGACATGGGCATTGCGCAGGAGAACACTGATCTCAACATTAGGGTCGGCGGGCCAAATGGTCGGGCAATCATCGAAATAACATGGGATTAATTTGCTCGACTGCCAGCAATTAAGCAATAATCACACCAAGTACGACAATCTCTTTTAAAAATGGGAATGGTGAATTTTCCTTGTTTTGTGTGAAAACTGTTTAGCATAAAACTTACAGTGCCTTGTGCATAAACTGCTCGTATCCAGTGCTGGTCCGATGATGGTTTCGAACGGAAATCCGAAACTTTAGACATACAAATCTCTTGTCCACACTATAGTGCTTTCTTCATTAATATTTCCTGGAACTCAGTTTTATCATTTCCTTTGACAAATGATCTGTTTTCAAATCAGCAGACTAAAACAAAAAAATCAGACAAGGGATAAAATTCGGATTATGAAAAATACGTGGCTAACGCCAGCCCCAACATATGACGACATGCCGCCACAAATCTATAATTACAGCGATGGTTACTCCGTGTACTCAATCCAAGAACATCACTCAAAGACTCTCTCAAACCCCTCCCTAGTTCTGAGGACCAAAACCCGCCGACCTTATCATGCGGGAGGCATAGGGATGATGAGCGTATATGACATAATAGCCCTTGAGAAAACTATTAACACTGTTGATTTTGTACATTTTCGTTCCTCATGTAACTGTATTGGCCTGACGAAGAATTACCGAAATCACGTGTTTGCCAATGTGACTTTTCATGTTTAAATACGCTGGTGTCTTCCGTCGGATTAAACGTGCCAAGGTAACCAGCTCAATCTCTTGCTTAAAAAGAAACTGGGCGAATCAAAACACAAAAATGAAAACCTGAACGACACTGAATTGTAGACACAGGTGTTTAAAAAGTTAATATTCATTGGAAGCTGCCCAGTGAAGTGACGAACTCTCATTAGGGCTCAGTTCCAATGATAACAAAGGAGCGCCTTCAATAGAGGGATTATATTTGCCCTTTGTCGTTCCATAAAAACCAGAAGATCTTCAGAGCTTCCCCTATGTGACACATTGGTTGTCTAAGTATTCGCCCAGACCGTACAGTTTACAACGAATAACCGATTTGCGGGGGTGTCTACTTACCTATCTTTCATGGCCATGACAAAGAAAGGTAGTTTCTCTGCTTTAATGGTTTAGCTGCGCATAAAGTGCATACAGAAAGTCAAAAATGCATTTTCGCTTAAAAGTATTATGTTAGTGGCGTTTTGATACTGATTATCGTGTGACATAATCCCATGGTATCACATGGAAGGTGTAGTTAGGTCTCAAATCGCTTTCGAATCTGGAATAATTTCAAGACTAGTTTGCATTTAGATTTGCGTTTAGGGCTTGGCCCCTAAAATCAATCAAATATTCCTCCATTTTATTGTAAAGTACCATCTATTCCTCATTAAGGTTGCATGCTTCTTAAAAAAATATAAATAAATGGATACGCATGTTGTTTACAGACGGAAATCTTCATGGGTTAAAAATCGCATAACTCAAATTAAATATACCTAAACTATATTTATTTCGTCATGTCTAACGTTTAAAAACGACGTATTGTTTGCGCAATACATAGGAGAAAAAATGTAAATTTCGTATAAAATATATTTGACTTCATAAGAAAATAGAAAATTGATTGAAGTATGCGTGATATCAAGTAGTTTTTTTAACAAGCGTGCATTTTTGAGCGTCGTGCGCATATCCTGATGCGTGTCAAATACGATGCGACTACTTTCCAAGTTAATTAAGACCACAAGCCCGTTTAAATAGCTCTTCTCAGTCCAAGATGCACTACAAAATGTCGGCCAACATTCTCTGAGATCGGTCACTAAAAGGTATTTTTGTGAATTTGTGCGACGTTTGTCTAAAAGATTGCTGGGTGTCCTGCATTCTTATAGATGTCTTGACGGTCGATCATTTCCTCCGCATATTGTCTTGTTTCATGAAAATAAAATATGTGTTTTATCTTCACAGTTTGAAACGTCGGTAACGAATTTGAACCTAACCCTGAAAAAGCCAACTGACAGTCATGCATTTGAGTTTACCGTTTTCCAGTGGCTTCATTTATGTTGTTTCATGCCTTATTCCTACAAGAATTCGATTTGCTAACGGTAGACATCTCTTAGTTTGAATGTGATACTCTGCTTCAATTACCTACCGTGGGATAGTTGAAACCTACTTATGGTCATTTGATTTGTGGAGTAACGCAAACGAACTGGCTACATGATATCGACTGAACCTCATTCGCCTAGTTCCTTTGTTTTGGAAACCGTCTTCTTTTACATCCGAATTTGCTAGTTTCGTTGATGTACTTTACTCGACATTAGACATTGGCATAATTGCCCACATTTTTCGTAGTCCGTTTCCTCCTTCTTGTCTGGCCTGTGCATTTTAATATACGCGATTTGGTAAGGGTCACCATGCCTGATAAATCATTTTGATGACGCAATTAGAGGAATCTTGTCTGATTACTTCGACTTCAAAACTGCCGTCCTCATCACACACAAATTCTGATTCTGAAACATACATACGCGGCAAAAGTTATTGTTAGCAAGGAATTTAGCGACGGCTTATAACCTGAACCCTGTCGCTCTATAACGCCGCAACAGCACATGGAAAAAGCGGGCGAGCGCAAGACGGACCCAAGAAAATGTAGTTCTTTAGGATTACACTGATGTTATTTATCGAAAATTGAAGGCACAGTGGCAGTAATCAAGGTCCGAAATTGCTGGACTTAAATGGTGAGGAGTTTTTTAAAGCAATGAACGAAAAACTCTATCCCAATTCTGGGAGGACATCTTTGCTGTCGACAGCCATTTAGCCTCTGTTCAGTTAAATATAATACAACGTGTTGTTTACTTGATGATGACTCACAGACCAACTCAACGCATGGCAAAAACTATGAGGAGACTGAAAAGGGACGACAGAATTACGATTCTAACTGAAGACAAGGGACGATTAACTGTCGTAATGAATCGAGAAGCCTAAAATGAAAGAGCCTAAACACTTCTTGGCGACATAGAATTTAATAGACAGCGTAACGCCCCTGGACTTGAACAGAATTGCTTGAATGTGTGACACGTTTCCGCGCGAGGTGGAGATGGCGTAATCGCGTGTCGGTGAAGATGACCGGTGTCCCTTCTCTCTCTTCCGCCGATCCCTCGCACCTTACCTCACACTAACGCTCGCATCACTCTCCGTCTCGCTACATCGGCATTTCCTCGGCCCTTCCCTGCAGCTGCCCACAGCGCCGGTTAATAAGCTGGCGTGTTGGTCTCGCCTCTCCACCCGGACAGGTTATTTTATGACTGTAACTCATTCCACCTGTATGAGTAACTATTATTATTATACGCATCTCCCATGACCGCCTTCTTATACTATACTGTATTCCGTTCCTGACGTACCGTCTTCTGCTGCATGTGAATGAGTATTCAGAGATGCTAACAACTTTGTTCAAATCCATCTCCTTCAGGATCTACTCTTAACGTTCTCTTACATTGTTGTGTGCTACGCTTGACGTCCTTGGCCACTACACCAGCACAGACATCACAAGCCAAAGCAGTAGCAGAGTAAACTACTAAGGGTGGAGTAAAATGCTCAGAGAATACTAGCACAAAACTGTGATCGCGACGAATGAATAAGTAATGGCAACTGACACCGCTCTAGCTCGGTTCTATGGTCTGCCAAAAATACATTAAGCAAATATCCCACTACGGCCAATCCTTGATGTAAAAGGCAGCCCCACCTATATTTTGGCAAAGTGAATGTGCTCGAAACTGATGTTCATCCAAGACAATTGGATAATGTCAATCCGATCAGCCTTTTAATTCCTCACAGACCTCTAAGATCAGAGAATTCAATCGGAAAAAATCATGGCCTCTTTAGATGTGACGTGGTTATTCACTTCCACCCCACCAAACATGGCCCCCGATGTCTTGCACAAGAGACTTGAGGAGGCGTACGACGAGGCTCAGAATCCACTAAAAATTGGACACCTCATGAGGCTATTTAAATTCTGCCAATAAAGTATATTTAGGTTCGCTGAAGCGACCCATAAGCAAATCAAGGAAACTCCAATGGGCTCACAGGTCTCCAGTTTAATGTCAGAACTGGTCCTACAGGAGATGGAAATGACTGCCTTCATCCAACGTGAGTCGGTAGTTTGGCGTCGTTGCGTGGACGAGGGGCTTGTTATCGCAAAGGAAGACATGCTACAACGTTTGTACAACCTGCTCAGCGCAGTCTTTCGTTATATATAAATGACGGAGGATGAAGAGTCGGAACTGCAGTTACCCCTCCTGGAGGTGCTCGTCAGATGAAACCATAACAGTGAACGTGAAAAGACTGTTTATTGGAAGGCGACGAACACCACACAGCTTCTCACGTTTCACAGCAACATTCCAGTGGCGTACAAATGAAGCTGTATGAAGACGCCCTTGAAGCAAACTGGAGGGACAAGCATGTCAAGCCCGTTATTTACGTAACCAGTTTGTGCCAAACGGCGATCCAAAGGTATTCATAGTTTGCTGCCTACACGGTCGCCTCGAGAGTACTAAAAATTCAACTCTACCGACGGTATGGCATGCCATAAATCAGGGGCGTTTCAGAAGCAACCGAGTGCATTCGTAGGTGTTCGAACAGCACGCTGACCGACAGCCCCCATGCGCATTGCGGTCATGAAAAAAGAAGACCGTTTAAAGCCCCAGGAGCAATCTGCAGTGGCTATAGAATCCCGTGCCAAAACTGTCCTGGTAGCTACACAGGCTAGAATGGACGCGTGCTCGGACTGCGTGTACACGAACATAAGCTGCCCGCGAGACGAGGGAACGCATTACCACAAGTGACCGCCCACACCTACGAAACGGGAATTGATTGAATCCTGGTCGTCGGATGAAAATTCCGTCAATCAATTTATGGATATGGCGACGACGTACAAGGCCTTGCAAAGTCACCTCCATACTTACGCCGTCGATCGATGATTGCTCCACCTGCCCCATAACTATCGCTTGTTCTGTTGATATTACCATCTCCGATGATGGACTGCTGCAAGAGTTCGATAGCTCACGACAGTAAACAAAATGCTCCGGTGCTTAATACCTCCTCTTCTTCACTCGTAGTAAGACAATTTGCCCTGACTTCTAAGATACAGTTTACGCATAAACGACTCTTGCTTTTCCAGTGTGTTTCAATGATCACTATGGACAATAGGGCCATTATCTCCAAATAATTCAGCTATTGTGTCCAATATGCAAGTTGGCAAATTCATGACATTGGGGTGAGTATGTGACTCCTAGTGGTACACAGGTTCTAGTTGATGATTTCAAAATAGAAATTCTTTGTGACATACATGTCCCCGCCTGCTCCCTTCGGAATTGATAACTGTTTGCAAATTTAAGATTTTCCTCAGTAGTCTGACTTACTGACAAGTAATTAGATCAGCGCGTTGCTAATGGACCTCTGCCGAGGTTGATATACTACCAAAAGGTGGCCTATTTCACGGCACTATTGATCAGATTTCCGCAACTGAAAACAAATACGCCATTTTCTAAATAAGTTTAAATGATCGGAAAAGGCAATGGAGGCTGGTTGATTCAGGAGATTAAATTCACAGAAACATGAAGACGGCAACAGAAGGCGTGATGTTGATTGCTACAATAACCCGTGGAATGGTTCCCGAGTAAGACGAAATAGTATGTCATATGCCGATCACTCAAGGTTTAACATTCACAAAAGTCGTTTCGATAGAATACGTTTATAAAATGTTTTTGTTTGAGATGATGACAGATATCCGACAGCTTCAACTAAAGGAAAAACAAGTCAAGCTGCAATAAAGAGAAATTGATAAATAATGATGATGATGATCAAACTTAATTTTATAGCCGACATAGTCTTTAACACAAATATCCCGATCACTTTAGCAGCCTAAACATTTTTGAATGGTTCTCAAAGTTAATGCGCTAGGAATTATTGTGACACATTTTGTCTGCAAAGCAATTGCTCGATGTTTGATTATGTTAAAAGGAGCCAGGATTTCCCCTGTTTCCACGGGTAAAGACTAATACAATTGACGTTTACAAATATTTAGTCGTGCAGGCCGTCAAATGTCTGCGTTATTTAAATATGTAAAGCAACTGTAGCTAGAGTATATAATTTTTGCCTATCAAGGGAGTTCTCGTTCAGAAAAATTACAGTGTACTCTCCGAAAATGCAAGTGTTCATAAAATTTCAAAGAGTAATTTGTGGTTTGCTATGTGCTCAATCAATTTCAGAGGGTAATAGGTTCTGTGCTGTATGGTCGGAAAAACGTACAAAACCTCGACGAATGTAGCGCGTTCTCAGTCAGCCTTTTTTCATACTTCAACGTGAGACGTATTCGTTGAGGGCACTAAGTAACCTAACCCAAACAACATGAGGGCTCAAACTTAAATAACCATTTTTATGCACCCAACTAGATGTGAATTTTACTGAATACCTTAGTCAATTGAACTCCTGTTTTTCAGCGCACAATTTGTATTTAAGTAGCTTGATTGGTCATAATGTTTGGGAATGTGCGCAGAAATATACGCTAACCCATATTGGAGCATGCACTAGTCTACGTTTGTGTATCCGCATGCATCCTTCTACGAACGAAGAGCAATGTAACCACGGATGATTCACCAAGCAAAACCTTTCACAACTAAAATATTTGGTTTTTGCGTAGATCACGTGAATACGAATGTGAAAAAATCTTCGCCGTACAACAGCAGAGTTTTTGTCGACTTAGAAAGGTCATATTTGTAAATGTGTGCAATTGCATGTTTTAAAATGTGATAAAAACGTCTGCCAGCAATCATTTTTTTAGATGCATCAGTATGTAGCTGCCAACTGCGAAAACACCATATGCAGCAGGAAAATGGACCAACATAAATGACTATTTGAACTCAGGAACATAGTTAAAGGTACTTGATTGAATCCAGTTTTTGTTTATACATAATTCAGAATCGCGACAATCAAGCAATCAAATGTCATTTGGAAAATGCATGTAAGTTCTTGGTGTCATGTCGGCAAAAATACTCGCTATGAAGTACGCGGTACTAATTCTTTTCTAAAATGAAATGTCAATTCTAAAATTACTGTTAGAATTCTGTTTTGCAGATAGCGCATAGTACAGAGCATTAACCCGACAATCTTCTTGCGATTGCGTATAAAAAGCAACATGTTTGCTCTACTCTATATGTGT
The DNA here is from genome assembly GCA_902702965.1 of Spirometra erinaceieuropaei. Classification (NCBI taxonomy): domain Eukaryota; kingdom Metazoa; phylum Platyhelminthes; class Cestoda; order Diphyllobothriidea; family Diphyllobothriidae; genus Spirometra; species Spirometra erinaceieuropaei. The sequence goes on from CACRXP010000261.1 coordinate 749,896, forward strand.
TTTAAAAAATGCAACAAATTACGCATGGATTCGTGTTTTACTGCTCATAGTGTGTCGAGGGATCTAAAGCCGTTTGAATTTTAAGACGATGTTATTAAACTGTGCTTGGCAAATTACCATCAGTTTTGTATTAACTGCCGATACGAAGTCAATCTTGATCGTTGTTGTGGGGGAGGATATTAAAGTGACAAAATCTAATAGAAGCACTTACGGTTCTGATGTTTTAATGATGCTTTCGGTTAAAAAGGGTGTCATTTATCCATCAAAAATGCAAAGTCATTCACTCCAGCTGAACGATATGATAATGTTTTGAGGAAGGAGACCCAATCGCTGGGACAAGAGCTGTATTAGCCTGATGCTTCGAATTCCTGCTCGAACCCATCATCAGAGACAATAGCAGATAAGGGTAATGTTTGCATAGAATCCTTCAAAATGACTTAGAAAAATTATATAAACTTGCATGACAATAATTCGGAATTTGTAACCCAATCAAAGAAGACGAAAACATTGTAATCGCCTTTGAGGCTTTCCTCGTACGACTCAACTGAGGATAATCACAAAACGCATGTCAGGGCTTTTGAACGATTGGCTCGTATGATGGCATAACCAACATAATCTTTTCCCTAGTTCAGTAAGTGGATGCCAAAAAGCACTTCGTTTATGAGGACACTAGTCGTCACTTTATATATTATATGTCTTGGATCTAGGGTATATGCAATAAGTCGTCCAGTATGAATCGCTGACAAATAATTTAGCAATCGGTGCTTATGTGGATTGTCAACAACTTTGTTGAATGACGCAAAAACGCAGTAAAATCTTCCAACCCAATGCCACTCGTGTCTGCGCTGTAGTTGTCAGCAAAGATCAGATAGGAATTAGTTGGAGAGGAATGATGCGTCCGTCTTTCTTTCGTGAACGTGACTCCTGGAGTTTCCAAGGCCATTTGCTCGTCCAAGATACCCATTGAGAGAAAAAGATGAAAATGTGTTTTTACAGTTCTCATCTATACGTAAAGTATTTTACAGCGGAGGCACCATTAGAATCACTGAAATATGGACCGCTGTTGTTGAAAATAGAGAAAAAATATTACAGTCAAAAATATTCTTCTACATTTTCCCGCGAAAAATAACATTAAAAGATTGCTTTCAAACCCGAGACTTTAAGACGCATTTAGTTCTCCGAAGTGTTCGTGCGTCAGTTTTCTTATGTCAAGTGGTTGCAACCTATGAATCCGGGGTTTTGCTCATTTTTGTCTAGTGTCGCCAGTAGACGGTAGGCCATTCGATTGAAACATGACAAGTCTCACGCGAACATATTATGTGAATGAAATATGAGGACTGAAAAATTGCGAAGCCTTTGCCTATCTGAATGGCAACATCAAATATCTGATAGAATACCTCATGAACTACAAACTGTGCGCATGGAAAACAGTGAATCAGAGTTTAACATTGCATAGTTAGGGTGTTTTGGGCATTAAGAAGGCAGGACTTTTAATATTTGTTGATGGTTTCGCAGTGAATAATAACTCTACTTTAGTTTTACAAAGTGAGATTTACTTGGCATTTTAAGGTAATAGGAAAATTAGAGATAAACGCAATTCCAGACGCGTCAAATAGTTCAAGATAAGTCGTTCAACTACATGGCAGATTTATGACAGGTTTTTTACAAACTTGTTATAAGGGTTGACTGCTATGTATAGCAGGATACTAAGTGATCATTGAGCAGGGAGCTTTGACGAATTGTCTGAAAATCGGTGCCTATATAGCATGCCAGCAGCCTTATCGGATGACGCTTTCTGTTCTTAAGGAAACACGCCAGTCTTTTGGTGCAAAGAAGAGGTGTGGCCCTCTACCACAATGCGACGTGCCCTGACGCTGTAGCCCTCAGAACAAATCGGATAGAGGGAATTGGTTGAATGAAAATTCTGCAGCCATCTTGGTTCTGTTAACATTCCTTTTTGAATTAATAATTGTTAATGGGTAGGCAAAATCGTCCTGATCGACCGAGATTATCACTGACAGTCGATTTCAGAAAAGATTGGATTTTTTTAGTTTTTTCCAAAACCCGAGGCATTTTACAATCAACTCAGGATAAAACTCGCTTAAAAACGGCATTGTCGTCACAAAGGAGAGCAAGTTACACGTTTAGTAGATCAGTGGGTGCCATCCTTATATTGACAGCTGAAGGAAGGTTCCTTTTATTTTAAGATTTCATGGAATTATTAATTTACGAATTTTCGCATCATCTAAGTCTGCCTATTTAGATATTTTAAGCATGTGCAGTCAGCAACTAAAACAAACCTGTTGCAATTGCAAAATGCAGCATTTGACTCATATGTTGAAAATCTACAAATATTGTCCATTATTAACACTTGCATCTTAAATTACAAAGATTTCAGCACTCATCTTAGTTCAATCATAATTAAATTTTTTAAGTCATTTTCGTGGATTTCTTTTATAAGAATTTTTTTGGATTTTCAGAATACATGTTGCTGGTGTCATAACCATTGAATTTATGTCAATTACTTTTTATTCAGAACCAAATGTGCAATGAATGAAGACGGCTTTCGTTGTCCTTTGTGACCCGGAAATGCATATTGATGGCAGTGAAGGGAAACACTGTTTCGTTAATCAACTAACGTAGGCTTTAACTAATTATTTGCATTAATTATTAGATCAGATAGTAACAGATTCTTCCACGGCAACCTTTTCCCATTTATGACATACGGTTTTTGCGTAGTCGGGTTTTGAATGCATGAAGCACTCATCATGTCTCCGACCTTTCCTCTCTTGTAACGTTTTTTAGTCACGTGGGAGCACCGGTTGTGCAAATGGATGCAAAACCTATGACAAATAATCTCAGTATTTTGGCACAACGACCACAGGTGCTTTATCGATTAGGAACGCAAATAGCACATGCTATGGTTTTAAAAAAAGAACAGAGTGCCTGGTTTTTTGACCTCGCTTTGTGTTCTTTCCTTAAGCCAATTGCTACTTTATAATTATACGCACCTGACCTTAACGCATATCAGTGTAACCTTTCAAGTTATTCTCTTCTGAATACTTTTCAGCATTTCAGTCTTCTCATGGTCAGGGACATTTGTGTGTCTCAGAGAAACTTTAAGTCGGTATATAAAACATCCACCACGCAGTCGGCAAGCAACTGTCATGTAATTATAAAAACATGCTGAATGCCACGACTTCTAACCTTGCAAAAGTAACTTTTTTCGTTTAAGTCTACGTGACTTCTTGTACGTTTAAACCTATAGAAATAGCTGTAAACGTTGGAAAGTGGGCATATATAATGGAAAATATGATAAGAAGTCTGACTGGGAATGCCTCCGAAGAGAAGGGATTTGAGGTGCACGAGCGTCAAACGTTTTTTATTTTCAGATATTAGCAGATGTCAGTGAAGTAACGCTACTGACTCATGTTACGATATCTCCGAATTCTGCGACCTACGAGCGACTAGCGACGGGACACTTTTCTATAAATAATTAATGATTAAAAGGAAAGTGCGGACAAGTATAAGATATTCTGTAGCTGGGCTTCGGGGGAAGGGTCTGGGTGGGCTAGGTGAAAAACTAAAGTACAGTCAGTGTCAGGGGGGAGAAGGGGATAGTGGGCACTGGGACGGGTAATTATGCGCAGGTGGTTGGCATGGTGGCTTTGGCCCATGGTAGCTGAAGGGCCTGTACGAAGTTATTTGTTTTTTTATTTGTCTGTATAGACAAAAAGACGGAGTAGTTATGACCTCTGCCTTTGGTCCTCTTTTGGCAAACTTAGTCATGAGCAAACTGGAAGCTTTTGAGCTCAGTCGCCTGGCCAATTGTCTGAAATTTTATGGACGTTACGTTAGTGATTTATTCGCAATTACACCTCAACAAAACGATATTTTAGCTCTATTAGATGATGTCAATCAGGAGAACTTATCAGTCAAATTTGCGCTGGAAGAATAGCAATCCGGATCGCCCCTTTTTGGATGTACTATTATTTAGGCGGCCTGGCGGTAGTATTCGAAGTAGCGTCTATCGTAAGAAGACGTCGTCCGGGCAATACACAAATTTGGGAGTTGAGAACCCTTAAACATGAAGCGCAATTTAGTCCGTTGTTTGGCAGCAAGAGTAAGGAGGCTCTGCTCGGCTGATAGCATTGAGGAAGAACTTAAGATTGTCAAAAATCTCCTTCACCAGAACAGTTGCCCCGATCGATTTATTGCCAAGCACATGTCCGAAAAACGACCAAAGATCCCCATGCTGACGGCAGAAAGAAAGAGGCGGTTCATCAGGGCCCCGTTTAAGGGTACGCGCCAGGTGAACTTCTAAGAAGGCGCATAACTCAAGCTATATCACGCACCTTTCCAGCAGCTGACGCCCGTGCACTCTGCTCCACTATTCCCATCCTACACGGAGAGGGTATAGACAAACTGCCAGCCCAGACCACTTCTATGTGTATTCACTCCTTCACCTGCTCCTGTGGGGCAGAATATATTGGTCGCACGAGCTAAAGTTTGTCCAAAATAATACGAGAACACTTTCTAGGGTGGTTATGAAAGGGCCAAATAAAAACGTCAACAGCTCTATCCTTGCCCATATGGTAGATAGAGATCACTGTGCGGATGCCGGACAGGCATTCCGCGTAATTTACAAGGTCCCGCCAAACTATCCAAAATCACTTGCACAGCGTCTGTTGCCAACAGCGGCTGCAATCAGGCTATACAACCCAGTTCTATGCGCATAAAAGAACTACGTACCGGCCCCACAGCTATCATGGGCCACCATGATAGCCACCATGTCAGCCAATTGCGCATACTTACCCGTACCGGCGCCCGCCATCCCCTTCTCCCCCTGATACTGACGGTAATTTTTTTTCACCTCACTCACACAGACCCTCCTCCCAAACCCCAGCTACAGGCAAAATTCTGATTGCCCGCATTTTTCTTATAATCATTTCGATGGCAATATAATGTATAGGTCTGATAAGAATTTATTAAAAGCTTGTGTATTTTCGACAAATTGAGTTTTGAATTCTTCAATGGGAATTTTTGCAACTTTCAATTAATTAATAGCTAAAACAGACAACCTCAGTGGCACCAAAATTCTCATGCCAAGTGATTGTTTAAACAGACGCAATGTGCGATTTTATTTTCTTTAGATGGAAATACATTGTGGATCTTGTTCTAGAGTATGACCGAGGTTGAGAGATATCAAAACCGTCCGCGGCACTTTTTTCGTCAAATTGGCATTTTATTCGTAGTCTTACTCGACGAACACAGTTAGACTTACATTTATACACAATATTCTGACGAAATGCAATGAATGCACGAATCCCGTTTGCAAAATATGTGCTCTGCTGGCATTTAAATCAAAATTACAAATTGATGCCATTTGTCCAAAAAGGTTGGAATGTCGCATTCTGTTGTGTGTGCCTCCTGCTGAAATAGCGTAAGCAATAAAATCGAAATCTGAGCGTGAACAAAGCTTGGACAATCAATTGGAGTTAGCGCAGCCATATATTGTTCTGTTCGCCAATTTAGTAGCTCACCATAATTGACTTTTAATTAAACCCAATTTTTATAAGAGCCACTTCCATTAATTAAAATATCGGCGAATTTAAGTCGATACTGGTTTCGCTGCAGTGTTTTCTACTGGCCATCATCGTAGACAGGGTTCGTGTTTTTGTGTGGATACTGATACGAGAGATTAATGATTTAAATGAGAAGACTTTGATTAAATTGCCTCTGGGGACCCTGGACGCCCGAGTTTTTCTCAGAGAGTTCGGGTGGGCAGGGCGTTCCAAGGTTTTCGTATGAGAACAAAGTTCGCTGATTTGGCTTGATGGAGCGAGAGATGGTTTTTTTCCAATTAATTTTGCAGCCGAGGTTCTACAGCCAAGTTACGCAATTACGGGCAGACTACTAATTAAAAGGCAGAGAGACATTTACGGATGCCACACTCAAGTTTGGTCTATTTGTCATCGTCAGTCAGTGATAATTAGAACGGTGTCTGCATAGCCATCATTTGCTCTCACGTCAGTTGACCATTTCAGTACGAGATCATATAATAAATACGAGGTTTATGTTCACAGATTAATTTTGATTGGCGAATGGAAATTGTAATTTCCTCCTGCCTTTGAGTTTAGGATTGACAGTTCACTCGGCTGATTGCTTGGCAACTTGAGAGCTATAATATGAGTTGCCCGCTTTCCATCGAACCCTGCTTTGGAAGGAGATGAAAGATGCCGCCTTTTTAGACTAATGCTTCTTGCAGAAATTGTCAAGGACAAAAAGACATGTGCAGACGACCCTTAAACTGCACAAGACATTTTTGTTTAGTGCTTCGCTCATATGTCGCCACCGTCAGCATTTCGAGACGCGTTGAGCCTGCAGATCGTCGGCTGCAGACCGCAGTGCCCGCAAACGACACCCAAGGAGATGTGCGCACCTGCGGGCCTCTGTCCATAATCGACTATCCGCCTCATTTTTCTAACCTCCGACTTCAAACAGGTGGCAGGACGGAGTGAAGCGTGAAGTGACGGCGTGAGCGCAGTAGGTGAGGAACTTGAGTAGACATTCTCCGCGGTCCTTGACTTAATTACCACTGGGTTTGAGCAAAGGAGTGTAGCATCTCAAGCAGCGTGTGTGCTATGGAGACCATTCGAATGCGGAGTGAGTTCAGCATGAACCCCGGGTATTCATTTTGTAACATTTTTCAGTTGGAGATGTTCAAGTAGCCTTATGTATATTCAAAGTTGAAACAACACGTCAGACGCATTTTGCAACTGGAGAAATAGCAAATTAATAGGAAGACTCGGAATCTTATGCGATAAAAAATGTCGGCACAATAATGAAGCAGAAGGAGAAAAGTGCGTACGTGCGAAGTTCATTTCATTTATTTCATTAATCAATCATCTGTCAGCCCGTATTATTCGATCTATCGGACTAATTTCACGTCTTGTGGAATTAACCTGCGACATCATTTCGAGTGTCTTTTTAGGTGAACCACATTTTCCGGACAGCCCGCGATTTGACGGAAGCACGAACAAGTAGTTTAGTTGAGTGTGGTCGAGGAATAAGTGCTTTTTTTCTCTATTTACGACAGGACGTTCTACTCAAATACCAAATAATTTCCAACTGGTCACCCGCACGCCTTTTTCGGCTGAAAACGACGATGGTTGCAGCCTGGGTCCTCGATTGCCAATAAGATGGCTCTTATAGCTGTTCAGAAGAGCATTTGGCGAGCATACGCGTGATTTTGCTAAATTTTCATCGGGCCTGTACATTTAGATGGGAACGTGGCACAAACGGAAACGAGTGGGCGATAAGAGCAGTTGATTAAGATTTGCCTTTTCATACAGCCGAGGTGTGTGAATAGGTGGGAAGAGGAGGCAGTAGGCGACAGTGAGGGTTGGGTAGAACCTTCTCACTAGCGGCGGGAGGGATTGATGTGACAGGGGTGTGGAGACCTGCATATAATTAATCGATTATGGCCTACGGTAAACGCAGAACTTACAGGCAGTTCTACGGTGTGAACAGAATCGAACTCTGTACCCTGATGGCAGTCTCTTCTGTCGTTTAATTGCTGTCACACTCAGTGAAGGATATGAAACGTCAGACAAACGACGCGCCCGTATTGAAAGAGCAAGCGAAGTTTGAGAAATTGGAACTTTTTATTTTGCGTTTTATCTGAAGAGTCACGGTGATGATGGAGCTTTTTAGTTCTAGCCTCCAAAATAATATGAGAAACACAAGTTTATTGCAACCCACTACAGAAAAAGGTATTAACTGCAGACCAAAACTGAGTAACACCGACCACATCTGGCTGAATTTAACATGCGCCTTTTAAAATATATTTAGAAGCAGGGGCTAGCAAACAGGTTGCTGTCAACATATTTGCTAAAAAGTGCAAGTTTAAACAAGCAGCAACTTTTTGGATTCCCCCTTATCTCAGTTCTTCTGCCTGTATGCGCTGTCACAAAGGGATTTTTCCGGGAAAGGAGAACATAGCAGGTAAAATAATATTATCGCAAATAACTTCTAGCCTTAACACACATTTACTTCCTATCCATGGAATTCTACGGGGTAAGATGAACTCAGAATCCCTGCAAATGGGGTAGGACGGTGGGTTTAGTAACAAACGCTCAGGAATGTTGTTGCCTGTCAATAGTCCTTCCAGACTCCTGGTCGGTCAGATTGCAAATGCCTGTCTAGATTATGAAAGCCAGTCAGATTTGATTGCAATCGTCCTATCGCTTACGCTGCTACGATCTGCTAATCCCTGGCGAATGATCTGACGACCGTATCTGCTTAACATGCAGCCTGGCTGCTGGCATCCGATCAAACATGGCTTCACGAGTCGGCTCAACGACCTTTTTCTCTAGATGTCTTTCATGTTTTCTAACACCTATATTGTTGCTTGCAATAAGCAACAAAATGAATCTTCCAGATTCTTGCCGCCTATTTGATTATTTTCCTTTAGGCTTGTTAAAATACTTCTCAAAATATTCAACTGTTTAAGTCGTAGAGGCCGCAGCTGTTGAATGTAGATATAGGCACAGAATCGGCAGTGAACTCATGCACAATGATCTCCGCGCGTTGTTATTACTTTATCGCAAACGGGATAAGTACAGGAAACACCAAAATTTGATTTACCGTCATAAAGATAGTTTGTTACAGGGTTACGTAATTCGAGAAAGAATGTGATAATGCAGGAATTTTACTAAACAATATATCAATTAAATTACCGTTCCAGTAGTACATCAGACGATTTCAAACCAGTGGGGGTAACAAGACTGTTAGATTTAGTAATAAAAAACTGAAAACCTGGTGGGCAATATAAATAATGCCATCAGTTTTACTTATTAAATCCATGTGATGCGGGAAATACCCTTCCTCAATACGAAATTATCCTGCAGCTATGTTGTCAAAGGAAGGTCGGACAGTGAAATGACGCCCAACATTTTATTTCTTTTTTTCAAACCAGCCAGAGCGTCGCGGAAACATTAATGCAAATGTATAGACTGAATGTGGATTCTCCGAATCTAGAATCGCGAATATATGCTTCTATAAATAAAACATAGACATAAATAAGAAATCACTGTGTCATTCGATAACAAGGAATATTTGCGTCGGCACAGATTCTGCTTTGTAAGTTTGCTTGATTTCGTACACTGAAATATAAAAACAACATGGAGAGGAATTTGTTTTATCGCGTCGGGAACTACAAACAAAATTAAAGAGATAATTGGTAGACAAGGATAACTGTCATATTATTGTGCATGAATATAAGGATAAATATTGAGACCATTTCAATCTGATGTAAGTTTCCGGTAGATTTGGAAATTGCGAAGTAGAGGTTCTAACGAAAATAGACCAAAACACTGGAAATATTAAAAAAGGTCAATCTGTGACAGATTATTAATCAAAAAGCAGGAATAAGTCAGGCCGCACGAGGGCACACGATCTAGGCCCGTGTAAGATGGCGCTTTTATTTGTTGGAAAGTGAAAATGCATCACCAATTGTCTTCTGCTGTGACCGAAGAAAAATGTTAAGCTTTTTGCATAAAAACTGATTATAAAATAATGTTGCCTAAAATATGCTCGTTAGAAGAACAGCAGCTTTCGCAAAAAGTGTTTATTTACAAAAAAATAAAATAATGACCAGGTGGTCATATGTGGAAACGTCGCACAATGAAATCACAATGCCCAAATAGACAATGTCAAAATTTACTTCTACCATGTAGACTGGGTGTTTGTGGAATTCACGAAACGACTGTCTACAGCAAGGCTCACAAACGCGACCTACAGTAAGTCTCAGCCTAGGTTTGGGCTTATTTGTACAGTTAAGATACGATTATGTTTTGTTTACCTGTTCGTATCCATTGTTTAGAGTAGTGGATTTAATTATTAGGACCTCAGAGATCGAAATGTTAGGACAACGACGAGCCAGCCAGCTGCCTACAGACAGGAAATGCCGTGTATATCTGGAACTGTGACTGACGCGCATAGCATTGTTAACATTTTGAAACAATTTCGCGAAATAAGGAAGACGTTTTCGGCTAGGCACGGAAATAGGAAGACCCATAATGCAGTTGATTATATGTTAGAAGGAGTACTTGCTTCCATATTCTAGCCGTGACACTAGTCTAAGTCCCTAAACTCGATCATTACTCTAAACGTAAATCCAAGAAGGAATTTAGCCCAAGACGAGACGTATTAAAGGGGGGTTGTATTCCTTTGTCCTACCAATTTAAACAACGGGCATTTAACAATCTGACCAATGGCATAATCTCTTGACTGCACTATATACTGTACGAAAAACAACCCATTAAGCATCAAAGGTTGTGGTTGCTGCTATCCTTATAATCAAAAAAAATTATGAACAGAAACGTGTCGACTAACACCCGCCGACCTTCTCATGCGGGCGGCGTGGGGATGATGAGTGTTAGTGACTTAATAGCCCTTGAGGCATCTATAAACACTGTTGATTTTGAACATTTTCATTCGTTTCATGTAATTGTATTGGCCTGAGGAAGAATTACCGAAAACGTGCGTTCGCCAACTTGACTTTTCAATTTTAACATGGGAATATTTGCGGAACTTAGACAATCCAAAGATCCCTCGGCGTTAAAGGAACTCAATGAATTCCTAAAGTTTAACACCAGACTTGAGGAGGCACACGTGACGAGGAAATGCTTATCAGGATGTATTGAACGGGGTGAATATCCCAAATACTACTGGAAAACCTTACGGAGAAGCCATATCGCCGCAACTTCAATTGCACTAAATCGACACGCAGAAAGCCACCTTGAGACAGTTAATGCCGGAATTAAAGAACTCCAGCGGAACTTGTGTCAGAGATCAGTGGCTCTTGACTGCCTTGAAAACCACGAGAGATTGGCATTTAAAGACTATTTGGATACAGTCAGAATTAAAAGAATGGAGGCCAGGTGGACTAAGCTCCTACGAAGCGTCCA
>CACRXP010000261.1:764234-788591 GCA_902702965.1 Spirometra erinaceieuropaei
AGAAAACTCTGACACAAGCGCTTTCGCTGCCGTGGTCAACGCCAACGCCAACCCCAAGTGATGAAGCCATGCCGCCTCAAATCCCTAATCACGATGATGGGTACTCCGTGTACTCAACCCAAGATCATTACTCATAGACTCTCTTAGCCCCCTCCCCTAGCCCTGACGACTAACACCCGCCGACCTTCTCATGCGGGCGGCGTGGGGATGATGAGTGTTAGTGACTTAATAGCCCTTGAGGCATCTATAAACACTGTTGATTTTGTACATTTTCATTCGTCTCATGTAATTGTATTGGCCTGAGGAAGAATTACCGAAAACGTGCGTTCGCCAACTTGACTTTTCAGATTTAAATAAGTCGCTTGAAATATACGTGCTTTTATGCATCTTTGGTTCCCATTAAACCACCCCGTACGTCTTGATCACAATCATGAGTAGAAGCGTTTTAGATAATTGGGGTTTTGCTCAAAAATCATAAGAGGTTCCATGTCACCGTCCGTATGCTTCGTGGCATAAACTACTTAAATAGCAGTTATGGCGTCCTTATGATGTGATACTCTAAAATGATCTTCACAGATTACTAAGTCATTTCAGCACAAAAGAAGCAGTAAACCAGTTAGTATACACATGTAAAGATAGATCGAAAAGGCAAATTTACCGGCCAGTAAAGCACAACCAAAATAGTAATGCATTCTTCCAGAGAATCATTAGATTTACCGCTGGTGGAGAGCCTACATTGTACGCGGCAGTTTTGAAAAGTACGAGGTGTTGCATGGCGCTGTAGATTTATGCAATAATACCAGTATGTCGTTTTGATAAACAAAAACTGATCCTCTTCCTAGAGCAAGTCATAAATCGTTCTTTGCATTTAGTGACCAATTTCATTTTAAAATTTAAACAGAACATTTAGTAAAGTCAAGAACAGTCATGCGAACTTTGTTACGTTCAATTTCGAATGGCCAAAACACCGTCTGTGCTTCAGCGGGAAGTCTTCTGATCACATAAAAAGCAGAGCCACAATGGTTTTTTGGGAAATGTAAATGATTTCTTCCTCCCCATTGGAAAAATGGTAGCTACCTCGGTGGTTGGAGAGAGTGTTTAGATTTTCCATTGCTACCGCGGGTTTTAATCTCACCGTGACCGCCCAGTTTTTTTTAAAATTAAGTCAAATGTCTACGGCTTTTTATAGGAAATATGTTTTCCATCGGTGTTTAGGAAAATCTGTATTTGTTGCGAGTAGAGGTGAAAGCAGAGACACAGCAACCACCTCTAAATGACTTGTTAGTGAGCTGGCACAGTCACGCAGACCCTGCCTAAATGACGGATCTAGTTTTAAAAGCGAATAGCATAGACGTACGAATTCTGAGGCCATATCTGTCGACATATGTAGTGTGGGACGAATATTGTCCACTATACTGGGACATAACGGGAAATAGTTGATCTGTCAATGAAAGTTGCGCCTCATAGGCTAAGAGCTGAGCTTTTAATGGCAATCGCTATGATCAGGTTATGTAATAAAACGCATAAAATCGCTTCATGAGAGAAAAACCCTACTGAGCCATTTCTTTGACATTTGGTAATATTAAAAATAAAACCACTCCTATTTGCATATCTTTGAAATGAACATTTCAGTAGTGATGTTAGTCACTTGTGGTTTTCCGAAAGTGTAAATACTGGCAGCTTGATAACACGTTCAAAACAGTGCCGCGTGACATTTTTTTCGTCAGGCCTGTGTTTTGCACTTATTGAAAATGAAGATATAACTAGAATTGTGTGGTTGCCGTTCATATATGAAGGTGCTAGTAGAAACTAACTGGGACGGCCAGTCCCTAACAGTTTTTTTCATGCAAAAGTCCAAACAAATAGCTTTTCCTACAAAAAATGATAAAAGCAGCGAATCATGTGAGACGGACGGGACATGCAATGCTTTTGAGTCGTCGCCTGGAGGTCGCTTCGAATGCATTAAACGTCCTCTAATTTTAGAAACTGGAAAAGCCGGAGTATATGCAGTTAATGGACACTGTCTGAAAGGTTCTCTACTCTTTTTCCGCGACTAGTAGGATTATCAGCAAAAACTTAATTTTCATTTAGAAGTGTTTGTTCGGATGGACTTTTAATAATCTCTATTATTACAACAATCGCAGCTCCAAGTTTCCCTTCGGAAAAAAATGTTAGCCAAAAAGTTTTATTGCCGAATAAGATGTTTACAATGAAGAAAATTTAGATGGAGCCGACCTAGGCCACTCTACAAATGATACATCGTCTCTCGGAACATTAACTTTCCCCATTATCGAGTCTTTCAACAGGAAATGTAAGGAAGTTAGTTTTAGCGCTAACTATCACTTTATAAAGTTGTGCACGCAACTGAATATTTTAAGGCTTTCTGCACACACTTGAGTTGCCTTTCGATGTAACAAAGCCGGCATTGGTCAAAATAGTGCATCATGTAAATGACTTTTCTCTGGAGATATAGTTGTACTCTCGCAAAGGACTACTACATTTGAGAGATTTCTCATCTCCTAAATTAATAATCAAGATTAATTCTTTCATCGGACAAGTAAAAAGAGAAAACCGAAAATCAAACCGAAATGAATTTTAGCTGCGCAGAAAGTGCTTCTCGCGATCCAAAGCAAGAGCACTCTAATGAGCGTTTCATTATTTACTTTCCTAGTTCTATTCAGTCAAAATAATTTTCTAGTTGTTCTACATGTTAATTTTTAAGAGGCAAGTTTGACAATCTTACCGTTTTACAAAAACATTGTCTAATATTTGGAAAATATGAAATCATCCCTAACATCACGCATAGACACGTACGCTTAACTTTTGAAGCGTCATGGAAAACATGCAGGCAATAAGTCACCATCTGCAGTGAATGAAAATAGACACACAAAACAGATAACAATAATAGATCGCAAATGATATTAAATGGTCGAAAACTACAGAAATTGGCATCACGAAGAGTCAGCGGTGAATATGATGAAAACTTCGGTCCTGATTTTACAACTTTTAAAACAATATTGACGTGGTGTGTGGGTGAACTCATCATTGCAGTTCATATAAACAAACAGGGGAATAAAAATCTGTAGATAAATAGTGAAATAGGCCAAATGACATCAAAGTAAGAAACATGTCATATGAATGACGGGCAGGAAAAATGGCGGCCGAATTTTTAAAGCCTGGTATCAAATTCTTAGGAGATTGAATATGCCAAGAACTGCATTCTGGAAATACAGCCTTTTACAGCCTTTTTGCCGATACTGTCATTTTATCTCGTGCTGCCGTGAACAAAGTGCTGATAAACGAATTTTTCTTTAGAAGACCTGGTCGCACCATTGTGTCTCAAAAGCCACAGAGTAACTTAGCTCAGCTCTATCCTTGCGTAATCCCCTCCCTTAATTCCCTCTGTGGAGAGGTTTTAGGTGCTAGGATTTTTCTGATAACAGGCTTACATATTAAGCTTTTCCCTGCCTCTGTCCAGGGCCAAAAACAAAAAAGCTTTCTTCACGCCAGGCGCATTAGGAAATAAACGGACTGTGGGCCGTCAATTTTCGGCTCATCACAGTGAAATACTTGTAGCGCGATCCTAGTAATTTACATCATAACGTCGTAATTTTGATAAGAAGGAAAGATTAAAGAAAAATGCCTAAAACTCACAATTTTTAAACGAAAACATGTTGGTGGCGACGGTAAACCCCTTCCTAATGCCAGGAGACGTAGGCAAACATCAATAATTAAATCCGATGGGAGCGCCTTGAAAATAAAGCACTTGGAAGCTGCACTTAAAAATATAAGAAAGATTAAAATGTCTCAAGTAATATGCGGATTCAATCGGTTTGTCCTATGGCTTGTTAATAGATGTGTATGCGACTGCAACATCTATTTACCAGTACCACAGATCACTTAAGAATTTCGTCGTCGTTTGGGTAAGGAATGTTAATTCACATATTCAAATATAAGGATAAAAACATCCTGTACTCAACACTTAGAACTCTCGATAAATAGCCAATGTCGCTAAAAGGCAATCGGATTGGGAGGTATGAACTCAGATAAGCACATCGTTTCCTGGTAGTAATTTTTTACAGTGCGTTTGAAAAAATTGTTTTAATTAAAACAATCCAATTTGAGGTTTTTAAGATTTCTCAAATATCTTCTGATTTTTTGAACTTAAAATCCGATTTTTAGTATGGAGACAGCAGTGCAGTCAACCGTAAGAAGCGGTTGGCGGAAATTAAAAATACACTGCATGAGGGACCATGCCCTCCCTTCGTACTGCACATTTCCTGTATGCGGGAGCTTAAGTGTAAACATCAGCGGTGGAGGAGTCACTTTAATTGAAAGATAGCGCCCTTAGCTCGTGCGCGTGTTGGCTCGCCGCTGAAGCTCCTTTTTTGTTAATCTGTTATTCGTTATGGCACGTGTGATGAGTTACTCCAGTCCGCCTGATACTATCTGTCTTCATTTGCTAAGCAGAAATATTCTCGCTCATTTTCTTTTAAATAAATAAATTAAAGTAATCGGTCCGCCAACTCGAAAACGAATGTAACATAGAGCATTGCACCTAATTGTACATGCATTTTAATTAATTTCACAAGGGGCTTAAGTGACAAGCTTTATATTACAGAAAATATAACTACAAGACTTTCAAAGAAACGTCGTTGTACAACTGACTGTACATATATACATTATTGAAAAACAGATATCCCAATCCACAAGATGAAATTCTTTAGGAAACAGTTATCCTTACTGTGTAACTTTTCAAGACTGGTTCCCCGGCTCGTTTTCAGACAGCGGGCGTACAAAAACAATTATCTTTAAGATCGAGTCTGGCAAGTACTCTATGATTGGTTGAAATAATCTTTTCTGGATTGGTTGACCAGTTTGAATCTGCACTTGACGATTTAGTATGTGGCATCAAGATCAATATGCTGGTTGACTCATGCGTCATCTAAGTGCATTGCCTCCAGGAGGTCGAGACCATTCCTTGTTGGGTAGCCGCCAACAATGCGAGTGTTTTCCCATGCAAATTTTTGTCCAGTGTCCAGTGTGTGCATGGCCACCTGGGATAGATGGTTGCGTCTCTTAACTGTTAACTGATGTTCATCTATACGGGTTAAGACAGATTCTCCAGTTTAGCCACAATAGACGCATTGGAAATGGAACATGAGATTTTGTAGACAACGCCTTTTCTTTTGACGTAGGCAACCCTGCGCATAGGTTGTACAAGCTATGTATGAAAGGTAGCTGCCTGATGGTGTGTTACGTGTATCTGGTAATCGTCATTCGACTAGTTCGGGCGCATTTTTTACGGAATATAGCTTTCGTCAGGTGTTTGGCTTTGGTGCCAGAGCGGCCGTAGCATAAGAAACGCCTTTCGTCTTGAATTGCTGATGCGTCATGCATTCACGTATAAAGTCATGCGGGTACCCACTTTTGGAGAACAGGTTGTAGAGGTACTTAATTTGCTCGATAACTTGTTTCATCAGAGCTCTGAGTTTTGGTTTGATTCAGAAAGCCGTAGATTGCATTTCGTTTGTGAAAGACCATGTAGTTTTACAAAAAGTGTAGGATGACCTCCGAATATTCCATTTTGCGAAAAATCGGATATGCGAAGTTATTCATCGGGTATTGTGCGTGCAAGGACATCCAGGAATGGGAGTTGTCATATCCAGTTTCCTGGCAGAGGCCGCACTGCAGAAATTAGAATGCATAGCCCTTCCTAATGTTAATTCAAACTTTGGCTGTGATATTTTGATGACGCTTTTGTCATCGTCCAGAAAGAGCAGTTGAATCTGCTCCATACCAAGCTTAACTGTATATTTCCGGGAATAAAGTTTACGTTCGGAACAGAGGTTGATGAACAACTCCCATTCTTGGGTGTCCTTGTTAGTTCAGAATTCGGCCCTCTTGAAGCCACCTTTGCAAGTTCTATTTATTAATTTAATTATAATAGTTTAGGAACTCTAGCGTTCCCATATCAACAAAGGAATTTTGCATTTAACCGTCTTGTGTATTTCGAAAATGGTCTTTCATATAATGTCACTACAGAAGAATGAGCGTTTTCAAATCCCGGCTTAAATTTGTACACACCATTTTTACTTAGAATACTTTGCACTTGGTGCTTGAATTTTAAATAATTTTGCACTCTTTCACGGCTACTTGAATATCCGTTTTAAAGTCGACTGCGAGCCTTCGTAATGATAAGTGGAATATTTACGATTTTAAATCAAAAATTCTCACGTTTTTTTTAACAAACCAAACCATAACGACGAAGAATATGCGCACACTTGAGAATTATCTAGATGTTAAGAAATAAGCAAGGGAAGCCGGCCGATCACATATAGCATATTTTCCACCAGTAGCCAGCAAACTCAGCATGGCTTAAAGATATATGGCGGAAACGCGAGCTTCCGCCTTGTAATCGGAGCTCTATTGGTACAATTTATTGCTACGGGAACGACACGGTTCTGCAGCAATATAGTGGTAATGCCTTTCATCGGAAAAGCTTTAATGGTCAAATAATTATTCGGCAATAATTTGCTTTATGGCCGGGCTTGCTTACTTTGGGAGTAATTGCGCTAGAAGAAAATGACTGGTGGCATTTATTTGTGCATGCCAATGTAAGAAATAAAATGAACGCGCGGCGGCTATGGATTAAAGGTGACAAAGATGCTTTGAGGTATTCATCGGACTAAAATGTGTTAAATCAATATATGTTTGACACTGCCATCGGAGGGACATTAGATTCGTTTCCTATTATCATTAAATGGCTAAAATAGTGCCATCTTTTAACTGGTGACATAATGGAGGGCCAAAATATGTGATACCACATAGTCTTTGAAAGTTCAGCTTGGTGTTCATAACAAATGCTTGCTGCAGTGAGTAAATCCGGCCATACACCATACACTTGCCAATTATTCTTTTATGCCTCGGACGGTGAAGCAGAACCAAGGTAAGACTTTATTGAAAAACGTGACGGCAACTGTGATCGCTTTATTTTGCTATTGTTCTCAGCGGCCTTATCTATGGGCCGCTGCATCTAAAGAAAAATGGCGATAAGTATTTACATTTTGGATTTAAGACAAGTCGATGGAAGATAGGAATACTTATTCTATGCGTATTCTTCCTGACGGAATCGGATTAAAAAGCGCGTTTAGGAATTCCGCAGGTATTATTATACATTTTTCTTCCGAGTTTATTGGTCCTTTCCAGAGGTACGTATACAAGTTTCCAAGGTGTTTTACAGAAGTTATTAACATGCACGTTTGTCTGCATATGAGACAACTTTGACTTCCATCCAACATTGCGTATATTTCCCTTATAATAGCAGACAGCAATAGGTCAATAGGAAAACAAGGATAATTTTCGAGGACTTTAAAATAATATTTAATTTACCCAGTTGCCAAGTTGCACACGCCTGATCGTCTAGGTTCCGACCGATTTACTGCCGTATTTATGTCTGGTACTGTATAAATTTAATTTTCATAACATACTCACATTTGGCTGTTTACAGTCAATCTACGTAATGCGGGACGCATTCCGACCGTTGGTTATTACTGCAGGCAATCCTTCCATAGTCTCTTTCGCAAACTAAACATTTTAATAACTTTCCTAATTGGCGTAGCTATGTGTACACATCATAAGCACTAATATGTGAGTCCTTAACTCACTAGTGTTCACACTTTACTGTAATATTCAGCCGCTAATGTGCACAGCCAATCAGTTTTTCGGAGTGTTTAAGTTGTAGTTCTCTCAGAATTTCTTTTTATTTGAAAACAAATAGACAACAGATGGCCGTTGTCGGATGTTTGTCATCAAGTCGGCGAATGTTCATATTAAAGAAGCCGAATAAGTGCATGCAATGCAGCGATCTTACAAGTTATTCATGAGTTTTCGCTTGGTCCACGTGTTTGAGCAGGAATGTCTGCATTGACGCTGCCCTATCTTGTGAACAGATGGCTAGCAGCAGTGCCTTTCAACCCATTGACGTATAACCATTCATCTCTTTTGCCCATTTGAAATACCAATAACATATTTCCTAACGATGTGGCTCTGTGGGTCGATCTTGTACCTTTTATAACTTTACATAATCCTTCGTCCAATTTAATAAAATGTAATCCCCCCAAAATAGTGGCTGATTAATTACAAGCTAGTCGAATTTGAACGCCTAAGGAAAATCTTCAATTCCGAGGTAAATCATCAGAGCCTTGTAAATAAATAAAAATCTTTTTCACGCAAATTTTTTTACGGTGGGTCAATACTACCTTCCTTTAAAAGCTGCGTATTTGTTTGATACCGGAAAGCAAGTTGCTTCTTTCTGGTCCTAGCGTAAGTGTGCAGTTCATGTAAACATGTGTTTTGAAAAAACACGCAGGCATATCACCGTCACGCAAAGTCAAAGACTTCCACGAGTACAGTCTAGACTGTTCACAATTTGACAATCCACCATACGCCTCAGCGTCAACAACATCTTCGCTTTTCATTCATCTGGGCCCTGAGGAAGCACAGAAGCTTTCGCTGGACAATACCGACCTCTTCTCCCCTCACCCTAATGTGAGCGTGCATGTTATGAGGCGTTGTTAGCAATCTGGCTGGCATCATGCGTCTACAAAACCTTCGGGACTAACCTTGAATTCCTTCTGGCGTTTAAAATAGTGACCCTTTGCAAAAAAGAACAGAAATTTGATGAATTGCATTAGTAATGGCATGCCTATAATGTCCATCAAACTGTCTGCTACAGCCTACACATTTCAAGTTGTTTTTTTACCATGCTCCTGACGAGTTATTGAGGTGCACGCAATTACAGCAATTTTGAGGCAAAAATTGCATGTGTACGCATTTCAATGCTATCTGTGATCAACTCCAAAGCGTTAAAAATTCTAGACCGGGAGGACACACATCTCCTTTTTTCGTTCGATTAGCAGGACCTGCACTAATGTTAAACGTCCTCATAAAACGCATGCTGCCCTTAGAATTAGCTTGTTAAAATTCTTCTCTTTGCATGATGTTTTGCAAAAGAATATCCATATTATGTTGTCACGAATGACAGGAAACGTGATGCGCCTGCAATTTTTGGGTACTGCTTGAATTCGGTTTTTATGGTATTAAAAATCAAGACCATACACTGCCCTAACCAATTGAGTGAAGAAGGAATCCCATGAAACACTCAATTTTTGATGTTATGTGCAACAATAAATAGATAAAAATTCTTAAAATTCTGCAAGTCTCTTTAGTTTACATAAGCTAGGGTTCCAGGTAGTGTTTTTGCCTAAATTCGAACAGGTGACAAAATAAATTTTCTTTCTCTCGTGCCTTTTAGACAGAAACCCAAGCATACGAATACACACACATTCATATGTTCGTGTATGCGCGATCCGAACATCCGTGCAGTCTGCCCTGTGGGGCCACAAGGACAGTTTAGACACGTGATGCGATATAATACTCCAGATTGCTCCTCAGGCTTTGACTGGTCTTTGATTTAAATGACCCTATTGTACATGTTGGCCCTGGGGCGGTGAGCGATTCCAGCCCCTTACTCCCCAGCAATTCACTCGGTTGCTTCTAAAAAGTCCTTCATGTATTGCAGAGTATGTCATACCGCTGGTGGTGTTGATATTTCAGTCTTCTGGGGTCGGCCGTGTAGACAACGACTCATGAATGCCTTCGGATAGCCCTTTTGCACAAACTGGTCGCGGAGATAACGGCACCACGTGCTCCGGCCCCCGATTTGCTGCAATGAGTTTCGAGCCGTTTGAAAAGCGTCGTCACATAGGTTTGTTTGTGAGCCATCGGATGTTTGCTGTGAAAAATGAGAAGCTGTGTGATGTTTGTTTCTTTCCCGTAAACCATCGTTTCCAGTTCACCGTTAAGTTTTCATCTGACAAGCACATGCAGAAAAAGGCAACGGCTGTTCCAATTCTTCTTCCTTCGTTAATGATGCATCAGGGAATGCTGCCTTGGGCAGGTTGTGGAAATGTTGCAGCATGCCTTTCTTTGGGAAACAAGCGTGTCGTCTACGTAGCGATGCAAAAATATTGGCTCACTTTGGACGAAGGAAATCTTTTCTAACGGCTGTGCGACCAACTTCTCATTAAACCGGAGACCGGTGAACCCATTGGAGTTCACCTGATTTTTTCATTGGCCTTTCTTGCAAAAGTGAACGACGTTTGTTAGCGGAATTTGAACAGGCCCTTGTAATGTTTAATTTTGAGTGCATTCTGAGGCTCGACGTACGACTCCTCAAGTCTGTTCTGCGAGACTTATCGAGCTGAGTCTGGTAGATTTGATATGAATAACGACGTCACATCTAATGAGACCATCATTTCATTCGATTGAATCCACCGACTTCGGAAGTCTCTGAGGAATTCAGGGGCTGATCGAAATAAGTTAGTCGAATTGTTTTGGGAAACTTTCAGTTTTGACAACATTTACGTTACCAAATTATAGGCTGGGTTGCCTTTAGGGCCATGGTTTTACCACAGTGGGACATTTGCTTTATTTATTTTTGGCAGACGATAGAATCAAGCCGGAGATCTCTCAGTTAACTTCATTTGTCGTCAATCATTTGCCGTGATCGCATTTTTATGCTGGTATTCTCTAAGTAGTTTTCTCAGTCGACCTGAGACTGCTTTTTTCATGTGATTTCTGTACAGGCTTACAAATCTCACATTCGACCCATCTCTACTGCTGCTAATATGTCTGACGATAGGGTACGGCTGGATTTCGGATGCGCAATAAACTAATCAAAATTTTCCGGTGCCTGACCACGCTTCTTTTTTTAACACATTTTTAGCCAACTTACTACCGCCTCTAGGCACACCAACACGCTCATTTACACACATGGTCATTTTTGACGAAATCACGGTGATTTGAGAAGACTTGTGGGTGACTGTTACTTAACGATTTTCACATCATTTAAAGGGTTACGTGAAAATGCACGCTATTAACTGGCCTGATTAAATATATTATATTATACGGTACTAATATCAAAACTATTTCTCTGTCTTCTGACAATCGCTAAATATTTAGAATAAGGAATTAGAGATTAGCTGACGCGCTAGGAATGAAATCAAGCTGACATTTGCAGTGTTGCTAATTCAAAACCACTGAGCAACATTCTTAGTGTTAAACCTACCCCCGACTCGCAGCATTTTCTGCATAATACAATGCCATCTTTATTTCCGGTATTTATACTCACGTCTAAAGTCCGATTGGTTTTCCTTGCGCCGAATATTTAAGCAAACTTACATCCCAGGAACTACCTAAGAGTTATACTAATGTTAAGCATGTTCATAGCAAACATATAGGCGTAGAATTAATCTAAAAAATTCCTCTCTTTGCAGAGGGATATCCATGCTCTGGTGTCGCGAATGACATAAAACGTGATGCGCCTGCAATTTACGCGTACTATCTGGATTTGGTTTCAACGGTGCCGAAAAGCGAGGCTTTACACTCTCGTAACCAACTGAGTGTAGATGGAATCTCGTGAAATATAGAATTTTTGATGTTAGGTGCAGCAAAAAATGAATACAAATGTTTACAATTTTGCAGTCCTCTGTAGTTTTCTTTACTTTTGGCTCCAAAAAGGGTTTTGTTTAAATTCGAAAAGTCGACAAAATACATTTTCCTCCTCTCATGTCATTTAGACAGAAACCCAAACGTACGGATGACGGTGAGAGTTCGTCGCACTGCTAGCTTATTTTCATGTGTGCGTGATCTGCGCATGCGTCCAGTCTGTCCTGTTTATTAACAAGGACAATATTGACACGGAATGCAATAAACTACTCCAGATTGCTTCTCAGGCTTTAACACGTCTTTGACTTACATGACCCTATTGCACATGGCGGTTTTGGAGCAGCATGCAATTCCAACACCTAGCTACGCAGCAATGCGGTCAGTCGCTTCTGAAACGCCTCTGATGTATGGCAGAGAATGCCATATCGTCGGTGGCGTTGGTGTTCAGGTTCTCTGGTGACGACCGCGTAGGCAGCGACTTATGAGTGCCTTCGGATAGCCATTCTACATAAACTAATCGCGGAGATAACGGCACCACGTGCTCCGTCCCCCGGTTTGCTGCAATGAGTTTGGACCCGTTTGAAGTGCGTCTTTACGCAACTTCGTTTTTGAGCCATCGGATGGTTGCTGTGAAAACTGAGAAGTTGTGTGGTATTTGTTGTCTTCCTATAAACAGTAGTTTCAAGTTCACTGTAAAGGTTTTGTTTGACAAGCGCATCCAGGGAGGACAACTGCTGTTCCTGTTCTTCTTTCCTCACGCATTTTATATCACAGATGACGTTTTTGAGCAGACTACGAAAATGTTATAATATGTCCTTCTTTACGATGACGAGCGTGTCCCCTACGTAACTGCACGAAAAAGCCGGTTCAGTTTGGATGAAGGCAATCTTTTCTAAATGCTATGGGACCCGTTCTGCCGCTAAACCGGAGACCGGTGAGCCCATTGCAGTTCCCTTGACCTGTTCATAGATCTCTCCTGCAAACCTGAAAAAAGATTGTTGACCGAATTCAAACAGTCTCATGAGGTGTTTAATTTTGAGAGCATAGTGAGTCTCATCGTACGCCTCATCGAGTCTCTTGCGCAAGACTTCGCGGGCCACGTTTGGTGGGATGGGTGCGATTAATGACGTCATATCGAAGGAGACCATGATTCCGTCCGATTGAATCCTGCAACCTTGGAGGTTAACGAGGAATTGAGAGGCTGATCGAACTGAGGTAGTCAAATTGCCTTGGAGGAAGTTCAGCTCGAGTACATCCGTTTTGCCAAATTGGAGGGTGGGCTGACTTTTAGGGCAAAAATTGGCCGAAGTGGGACATTTGCTTTATGGATTTTTGACAGGTCATAGAATTGAGTTAGAGCGGTGGCAGTTGTCTTCATTTTGTGTCATTTGTTCTCGGTGATCACATTTTATGTTGGTTTTCTCTAAGCCGTTTGCACAGCCGATCTGCCACTGCTTTGTTCTGTGAGTTCTGCGTTGGCTTAAAAATCTTACATTCTTCCCTTTTTCTATTGCTGCTTTTATTTCTGACGATGGACTAATGCACGAGTTGGAATGCGCGGAAAAGTAAAAAAATGCTGCGGTACTCGACCGCCCTTCTTTTTTTCTTAAAACATGTTTGGACAAATTATTTCCGCCATTACGCACACCATCATGCTCATTTACACACACAGGCATTGTTGATGAAATCAAGGTGATTTTAAAAGACTTGTAGATGACTGTGGCTTAACAATTTTCAAATGAATGATAGAGCTGCATGAAAATGCACGCTATTAGCCCGCCTGATTAGATGCATCATTTTTTACGGTAGTCATTACAAATTGTTTTCTCTGTCTTATTAAGTATCTTAAAAAATTAGGTTTACACGCGTAACATAATTTACGAAGAGCTTCTAAGTTGAATATTTCTGACAATCGTTATATATTTAGAAGAATGAGTCAGAGATTAGCTGCCGCGTTAGGAGTTTTATCATGCTGAGATTTTTAATGTTGCTAGTCCACAACCCCTGACCTGCACTCTTATTGTTAGTCCTACCCGCCACTCGCGTCAGTTTCTGCATTATGCAATGCTATCTTTATTTATGATATTTAAATTCTGATTGGTTTTCCTTGCACTGAATAATTAAGCAAACTCACAGCTTACGAACTAGCTGAAATCCCAGACAAGCGTGCTTTGCCGAAGAAATGTCGCTGAATGACGCAACTGGGAGAAATATAATTCGTCAGATGCTTGGAAAATAATTCAGTAGCTCTTTAATACGGATTGCTTGTCGACAGCCTGCGCAATAGCCGATAACGCCCGGTACAAATTTTTATGAGAACATTCAGATAGATTCTGAAAAGCTTTGCCTCGTTTGGGATTAAGATCAATTTCAACCATTAATGCCCAAGAAAATTACAAAGTTTAATCTTGCATTTGGGTCTAGTTCTCTGTTCACTTTAAACATTATTGCCATCATACAGCTGCCAACCGAGACGCTTTGAGTAAAGAGCCAACAGAACCGGGTCCAATCATCGGCGGTCTTTGTTTTATCAAGAAAGAAGAAATTGGACTTGGGAGAAGCCCATCTTCGTTTACCCCGTCTATGCAGATGTGCATAGAATTTTGAGTGTCGTCAGTAAGGAAAAATAAAAAACTACATACAGTAAGCAGTTGTCAAAGAAAACGCTAGTATTTTTATAGTACAGTAGACGGGCTAAATCACGAAATGTCACCTGAGGTTCCGGACTTCGTATTTTTTTCGAAAATGTTAATTACGTAGCGCTGTTAAATTAACCACCTTGCAGCATAGTTCTATAATAATTCAGTTACTTCAGGATGCCGGCTTTCGGACGCTAGTCTCTCTGAATGTATGCAAAGATTACACTGTGCAAAGATGAATACTTAATTAGCATGCATTTTCACATTGATTTTCGATGCCCTTATCAATTTGCTTATATTTTATGGAAAATGTGCATAAAATATTTATACTTTTGCATATTTGGTAGAAAATTCAATCTTCCAATTTTATAACCCAATAGACGATATAATTCGGTTTTCAAAAACTGTTCCGATTCCCGAATAATTTTGACTCTGACCAGCAGTCACAATTGCATTTCAGGTTTCCAAACTGCAAGACCCATATTTTCCGCGTACAGAAAACCACACATTTCTCTATAGCATTAAGAGGAGACTATACGGAGTTTATAAATTATAGGAAGGAATTGAGCCATATAGTTAACTTTAGATGTAACATTATAAAATGCAGAGACATTGCGCTTATGAACAGCCATTCCGTGGTATTAAAATTCTTGCAATTAAAACTTTTTAACACCGTAAGCTACACTCTCTTTGACTGAAGAGTTGGAGAAGGCCAAATATTCAACTGCATGTGCAAAAGAATGAATTTTTTATGTATATTTTCCATGATATATAATTCAATTTCGAGGGGCATCAAAAAATGAATGAGAAAAATTCGCGCTACCTAAGTAGTCCTTTTGCGGATTATAGCTTTCGCCTGCAGCCGACCACAGGTTTTTTAAAATGCCGGCATCCCGAGGTAACTGACTTATTATAGAATTATGCTACACAGTGGTCAGTTTGACAATCCTGTTTAATCAGTGTATTCAAGAAGAAACCGCATTTTGGAATTTTGCTTGGAATTACGTAAGTTAGTCCATCGACTGTATAAGAGGGTCCAAAAACTGTATGCCCTTAAAATATTCAGGACATCTAAGTATCTCACATTAACGTTCACACATTTCTCATTCCGCACAAGTAACAATATCAGCTGATTCTTTGTCTGTCAGGGACGTCTGGTTGTTTTCGTACGTCCGACGCTTCATGATTGATATATTTAAAAATCGTGGCATCTGTTTACATGGAATCGTACCAGATGCTGATTCCGACAAGTATATAATGGGCCAGTGAGTATAAATAAAGCATGGACGAGGGACTTCAGAGAACGGCAGTATTTTAATTGCCCTGTGAGCCTGCATTATGCTATAGTAAAGAGGAAATTAGTGTGCGAATCTGAAACACAAGAATCTGGCAGCGCACTCAGAGACTTGAGTATCACCAATCTTCTCCTACTGTATGTACACGGCTACGAGAGATTTGGATTATTAGACGGCCCTTTCCTCTGTGTGCTTTCTTTTGTGTAAAAAGTAATTCAGTAAGCTTACACTTCTGATTCCTCATCGGCAGTTTATGAATTTGTGCGCGCTTAATGCACATTAGCTGACATATTTCGGTCAAAGTATTTATAACTGCTTTTGAAACTATCCCGAGTCCTTTTTACCGAAAGCACTTACTCAAATTTCGTGCAACACTTTCTGAGGGAACTCAAAAGGCAGTCATACTATGTTTGCTCTCACTGTTAGTTTTGTTGAAGGCGTCTGTTTTAGTAACCCATGCAAAGTATTATGTCGTTCGTCTCAATCAAAAGACATTGAGTAAATTATAACCTCACGTCCAAATGCGTATGAATATGGTATGCACATAAATGTTCGCGTTGGCGGACTTTGAATTCTCCGAATGCGTGGCGGGTTGCTCAGATTCGTGACAAGAACGTTATGACGAGTTTCAGACAATTCAAAATTCACCATCGACATATAGCACGCCCGACACAATCTGAGACAGGAATTATTGGAAAGGTGCACTCTTCTGAAAGATACCAAGTCTGGCAATCTTGTTTAAAATATAGTCAGCCATAAACAAAACGCCCGAATCAATAAAAGTAATTGCGACACAGGAAAGTGGCTTGACTATTCCAATTTGTGGCCTGGAAAGGTCACCTTCCGAATATCCGCTTTACGATGGAGGAAGAGGAAAACAACTAGCTGGCCTTTCTTTATGTGCTCGTCTGCCGCAAAGAATGTGGTAACCTAAAACCCAAATTATTCCAGAAGACGACAAAAACAACGCAAGTACTGCGCAACAACAGCAACCACACAATCAGTCGCAAAGTCAGTTGCGTAAGGACACTATAGCAACCTCTGGAGACACGCTGCAGTAAAACGGAAGACAAACTTAGTGAATTGCTATACCTTCGAGAGGTATTAAAAGCCAATGGCTACCCGCGCACCCTCGTCAACCAGTGCCTGCGAAAACGAGATGAGAGACGAAATCCAACCGGCCCCAAATTGTTGCGAGCTCTCCTGTACGTAAACGATGTCTCAGAAGCCGTCAGCCATCTTCTCACACTTTTGTAACTGGAGTAGCACAGACAACCATAAGGCGCCAGACCATGAAGCCGAAAGGCCCACTACCTCGGCAAGAAAACCATCTCGAGACGTTTACCGTATGCTGCAGTTGTGGGCAAAGCACCTATGTCAGTAAAACCGGAAGACTACTGCGAAAGCGAATGGCTGTACATTTAGCAACGGCGTGGAGAAAAGACGCCAGCTCCCAAGTCGCAGCTCACTTGACGGGACCTAATCGCAGATTCATATGTGACGAAGCAGATATTCTTGCTAGAGTTGACAAGTGCGTGAGCCGCGAACTGCTCTAGTCATGGTTTTCCGGTCCTCAGTCAATCATTAAGCGCAATGACCTTCACGCTCCATATTCGGCGCCGAGACTTTGTTTAGGCAAATTAGTTAGCTGGAGGGCAGCGTGCGGATGCCCGGTGTTCCTGCCAAGCCGAATTACCCAAGAGCCCACACGGATAACGAAATCCGGTCGTCGGCAACTCGACTGCCTGCGATGAGCGTGGAAATCGGTAGTCGTGACCGGAACACAAGCACATAGCAACTTCGCGACTACTTACTGGAACTCTCCTCTTCGTTTCAATTAGTAATCCCCAAAGTCTTAACAGGAACCGGACAGAGAAAGACAGCAGTTAACACTTTGATTAACAACACATTGCAAGACCGCCGGGGATTTCATTTATTGCTAAATGAGAAAAATATGCTCGTCCGGTGCATTTTATTTGCATCCGAGAAGCGAGATTATTGTTGTTCTGAACACTCTGCTGAATGCGTAATTTTATGTAAACTTTGGTTTTGTGACATTAATATTTTCATGCTTGAATTACCGAGCGAAAGTTTTCATTAACATGCATTCTTGAAACTCTAGGAAATACAGCACTCCTTGAAAATTAATATCGGTGATATAAAATGATAAGTCCGTGTCGCGCCGATGCCTACTTTTACCATTGTTTGCACATGATGCTGAGAACTTAAGATAGAAGTCTGAGCCATAAATACCGAAACTCAATATCACGTGCGGACGTTAATTAATATTAGAAATGCTGACAGTTGCAAACTTCCCTTCTGCAAGTAGAAACGGGCACAATTAAACCAGTAGACACAACGAGATCAAACTTGCATCTCAAAGTCTCATTTGAATGCTGACTGAGCGACATCTACGATTGCTATGGCATGAGGTCTGTCTTAACCTCCGACGACATCCACGACGACTTCTCTGCAGCCATGGAATCAATTCTTATGATAAACTGAAACTACCAAGGACAAGAAACACTCCGTCTGCTATCGTGTTAGCTCTTTGCTGATGGTTCGCAGACTAAGACGATATGCTTTGAAGTGTGACCCGAAATCTATGAAGGGAGTGAGGAGGGACGAACAAATTATCATTCTGCCAGCCGATAAGAGATGAACTGCACTCATAGACCGAGAGGGAGACAACGCGATTCCTTTAATTGACAGGTAGTTTTACAGACCAACATACGACTCACAAACCAAAGCAATAGCATGTGAGCTAACTACATTGCTTACGGTATTTGGAAAAATATGAACATGAAGTAGAAATGGCGCTGAATGAAAGCAACAGGCCAAATGCTATGGTCTGCCAAAAACTCAAAAACCGAGTTTGTCACTGTGAACACTCATTGTCCTACGATGCCGCCCCACCTATAACTTGACGACGTGAATACACTCAAAAAATTAAGCTTTTCTAAGTCCTTTCTTTTCATTTTTCAGTTTTAGAATGTTATTGTAAAGACTAAAACTGTCATAAAGATTTTTGTGCTCTCGAAGTTTAAGAAAAAGATTTGAGTTTATTTAGACGATGAAGAATATTTACTTTGGCTATTTTCTTTTATTTTTTTACACTGATTGTTTTATAGACGGCGTTTGCCGCAATAACTCTTGAGAACTACTACGGATTTCCTATCAGCCTTATAACACTTTAAACTGTACGGGTTCACATTCAGGTGCGCGAAAATACTGCATACACCCGTTTCTGTGTTTCTGCCTTTAAGTCTTGCAAATGTAAATTGTAACTACTTGGGTTTGCGACACGAGTGCTCTGCCATTGTTCAGTCATGCAAAAATTCACCTCCCCTACTCAACGCTCTTCAATACAGTATAACACAAGGATTCTCGGAAGCATGCGCTCTACTAGATGATGTTGCCTAGTAAGAAAATGTGAGTCATGAATAGCGTCAAATGTGGCTACGTAGCCCCAGCTGAAGTAAACGAACCGCAGCCACCTGTAACACGAGACCAAAGGTAAAAGAGCGTTTTTGCGTGTGGGGCCGGGGAACGCACTGGCGTCGAGAAAAAATAGTTGTATGCAAAAGAAAGGCTATTGAGAATGCGCGGTTGTACTATGAGTGGTTGAAAAACAGTCGCCCTAACCCCTGACCTTAACCCCTGGCCATAACCCCTAAAACTTATCTATAATCCAGGCCCCAGCAGTATCGTGTCCATCAGACGAAGTAATGTAACCACATCTTCCCAGGATTAGTAAATGAAATGCACGGAAATTGCTTGACCAACCCATTTCGGGGCTGCAAATCTGTGCATCCAAAAACAAAACAGAGGTTATCATTCGCTTCAATCGAGAATGGCAACAACAGCCGAGGCTTTCGTTCATTGCCGAGTGAAATAAATGTAAGAACATCGACATTATGAGCAGTATACTGCCTAAATGCGTTCCTGCAAAGTTCCGTTTCATGACACCACTTCAACTGGAAAATTACTGTGAGACCTTAGATCTTCCTTTGCAGCATTTCACACATGAAACATACTTTTGGATCAATGTTAATATTGATGAGTATTTTTAAAACTCTCGGTAAAATTTCGATCCCCGAAGTTAAACCGCCGACACATAAATGGACAGGTCTGCGTCTCGCCGCTGTTCACTGTTACCAAGATCTCGTATTGTGGCGATAACCATAAATGAATATCTAAGCCACAAATGCCAATACCCCACATCGCTTAGGCCATTTGATTATTATTAAAGATAATGTTAGCCGCAAATGTCATTTTTGGGAATAGAAAGGAATTCGGTTGAACCAGCACGCACACAGGAAGCTTGAAATAAGTCCACAAACTCTCATCGAAAAGCCGACAGAATGCCAACTACGAGTTCTACGGTATGAAGTTTTTTTCTGAACGTTGCAAATGCCAAAGCCGTCCAACTGTATTGCATTTTATTAAAAACGATGCATGTGATAAAATGAGGCAAGTAACGACATGAGGCATTCTGGCTGCTAATGCGTTAGCTCTTTGATGATACTGCACGGATAAAATCTTTGTGTTTTGCTGGGTGAGTAAAAATCTACAAAGGAGTGGAAGAGGAGCAAACAAGTTGATAACGGATGAACCAGACATTTAAACCGAAAAACGACATTAGGACTTTATTTATGACGTAGGACTCACAAGGCAGAGCCGTAGCGAGTTGATCACTGACATTACGTATAGTGTTCGGGCGTACAAACGTGATCGCGATTAAAGATGCACAACAAAGTAAAATTGACAAACACTCTTTTAGCGCGATTTTATCAGAGGTATCATTGCAGTCTGTCGTCATTTAGAATGGCGGCCCTCGAATAATTTGACAAAGTAGACATATTAATGCTACTCCAAGGCATTTCGATTGCCTTGATCCCACCGGATGTTCATTATTTTCACATTACACGATCACTTATGGTGAATTCGAGTGAAAATCGGAAGCCTTGGGCCAATGAATTTGTTTTTCCACTGATCGCATAAACATAGGCTGGCTACGCAACGAGATGACGAATTAGCACACGCGATTGCCTACAATTTGGGTGTGGGTGTCCAGGTCAATTTCCAAGTCAGAAAGATTGTAGCCCACATTAGAAGGAAGATGACTTGCCAATTTATTGAAGGCTGGGCCTCCAGTGTGAACCTGGTAAATCGGCGTATCAATCTAGCGCCAGCGCACAGACCCCCACTTAGTTACTTTCGGGCTTGTGTCCGTGACTAGTACCTGTGCTGCTTGTATGGTATCTTGTTTGACTAAAATGTGCTTCAACCTGTCTGTCAGCAGTTAAAGAATAGTACGCGGTCATCCCAATCTGCCTAATGGACTCTAGTCCAAATATTCATACAGCATATATCGATTGGCGCCTGTAGATCATAGTATAAACTGGTTTACCAAAATCTGGCAGTTAATTCTCAAGGAAATAAAAAGCAACGGTTTTCTATTGGCTGGTACGCATTATAATCGCAGCCGCTTTTATCTGTGCCGAGGGACACTTATACGAGTTCGATAAATTAAGATTTACCGAGCGTAAAAAAAATTGATCATATCAAATCTGCCGCTTTTATCTATGCAGATGGACAATTCTCAATAGTACTTTCTGGGACTCGTGTCTTCGCTTCTATTGACAATGATCAACTTATCTACGCTTGGCGATCGAAACAATCTAGCTGCTTCTACAAAGCAAATACGATGAAACGGAGAATCCTCTTGGACGCGCCCAAGTCCTTCAGCTCCTGAAGCTATGTCTCAGGACGTACCTCACTTTCGACGGGACAATCTACGAACAGGTGAAGAGAACACCAATGGGTTCGCCGATTTCGGGATTCCTCGCCGAGGCGGTCCTGCAACGGCCAGAGTCGCTGGTCTTCCAACACCACAGACCAAAATTCGGGGCCCGGTATGTGGATGAAACCTTCGTCGTCATCGAACGGGATCAGGTGCTGACATTCCAAGAACATCTCAACGCCGTCTTCCCGGGCATTCAATTTACGATGGAGGAGGATGAGAACAGCCAGCTGGCCTTCCTGGATGTCCTCGTATGCCGTAAAGATTGTGGTGAACTAAAAACCAAAGTGTTCAGGAAAGCGACAAATACGATGCAAGTACTGAACTTTAACAGTAACCCCCCAATCAGCCACAAACGCAGTTGTGTAAGGACGCTCTATCGGCGTGTCGAAACGCACTGCAGTGAGCCGGAAGACAAAATTGCTGAACTACAATACCTCCGACGGGTATTCAAAGCCAATGGCTACTCGCGCAACTTCGTCGACCGGTGCATACGCAAAAGGGACGAAAGGCCTAACCGCACGGACACTAAATATTGGCGGGCACTTCCGTATGTCAAGAACGTTTCGGAAGCTGTCGGCCGCCTTCTCGCACCACTTGGGGTTGGAATGGCACACAGACCGAAGGCAACCATCAGGCGTCTGATCATGAAACCGAAAGACCAACTGCCACGGCTAGAAACGTCTGGAGTCGTTTATCGGATTTGGTGCAGTTGCGGACAAAGCAACTACGTCGGAGAAACCGGAAGACAGCTCCGAACGCGAATGGCCGAACACGCGGCAGCGGTGCGCAGAAATGACGCCAGCTCTCAAGTTGCGGCTCATTCGGCGAGATCCGGCCACACATTGAAATTCGATGAGGCCGAAATTCTCGCAAGAGGTGACAACTGAGTGAGGCGGGAGCTACTGGAATCATGGTTTACTGGCCCCCAGTCCATCAACAAGTGCAACGATCTTCCCATTCCATACTCCGTACTGAAACTTCGCCTACGCGGGGTAACAAGCCATGCGGGGAGCGCAGAGGTGAACACTTTTCCCAACACCGGGGTCGATGCGTCAGATGGTCGAGCAATCATCACGCCAACATCCAACGCACGTGATGAAATTGCAGCAATTATCGACTCGAATGTCGGTCATCAAGTAATGATCACACCAAGTGCGACGATCCCGGATGAAGGGGGAGCCGTGAATATTCATAGGTATGCGGTAGCATGGCCACTGCATCCTTTAAATACCACAGCCCCTTGTGCAACAAACACCCGTTTCTGCTTTTTTGTCTCTGATGATGGATTCGAGTAGGAATCAGAAACGTCAGGCTAATAAAGCTCTTGTCCCGGCGATCGTGTCTCCTTCCTCAAGTTGATCATATGAAATCGAAAATGGTTAATTGCTGCCGTCAGTATTTAAGAAAGTCTCCATGAAGCGAAGGTCGTTTGTCCAAGGCCCCTGTCGATAGCCACAGAGAACTTTGTAGTGATCAAAATTGCGTGCTAACCGGTCCGGACACGGTCTAGGAATGAGTATTAATTATAAGAACAGAGTACATGGACGACACAAAAAATATTGTTGGATTGCGCGAGATTTGTAAAGTCCGAGAGCGAGTATGACCTCAATGAGGCAGTTGAGGGTTACTGGACGACAGTTATCAATCGTCTCACCAAAGGTCACTTAGGTGACAGAGAGTATGAGTGGCTAAGTCCTGTGAACGCGCCTCACAAAAATTCACTAGCACGGACTGCCCCAATTTCCAGTCTTTTGTATGAGGAATTCGTCCTGTCACGCCATTGCGAAATGGCTGTTGAAGAAACTAAAAGAGCTGCAACGTTATTTGCGAGGAAATCCTCTAAGCTTTCCAATGAAATCAAGAATTGTCGCTTTTTAATTTCTTCAGAAATTATCTGCGAACTAGGAGTGGTTGGATACCAGTGTCGCAACACTCCGTTACTGATGCTAGTATTATTGCAGTTAGTTACCCATACTGTAAGCGTTGGTAGAGTAGCATTGGCAGCCGTGGTGGCGGTGGTAGTAGTACTAATATTAGGAATATTAGTAGTATTCGCCGTATCAGTGGTGGTAAACGGGGGAAACAGTTTTCTTCAGTGTTGTGACACTGTATTCTCTCCAGTGGTAGTAGTATTAGTAGTAACAGCGGTAGTAGTGGTAGTAGTAGCAGTAGTAGTCGTGGGGGTAGTAATGGTAGTAGTAGTCAACCCGTAAGACAGGCTGGTGGGGGAATAGACAATTCTAAGTGTTGCGATACTGTATTCCCGCCCTAGGAGTAGATCAATATATTATAGGGTCTATAAGCGCATACCGAAATTCGATGCATGGATGTCTTGTTCAATGTCCATCAGTCACAGCAGGATAAATGCGTAATATTCAGCATCTGCTGCTAGTCAGCAAGTAGTATATTTAAGGGCAAGAAAATACAACAGAGGCAGTGCCGGTACCAGCGAAAAACCTATATTCTGCTGATTCGTGGCATGTCTGCAAGGGGTTCGGCTCATCAGTGGGTCCTCCGTCTGTTTTCTGTTAGATGCACCAATTTAGAAACTGTTGACTTTTAATCTCATAAGAAAGACAGCGAAATATTTGCAATCAAGAATATTGACGTTGGAGAGGCAGGATGCTATCGTTTTGTATCATCTCTGCTTAGCAACGTAACCGTGATAAAAACTATAAATTGCCTCTGTGACGTTATTCGTGGCGTTAACTACCCGATATGGCTCCTTTTTAATGCGGCCTTTATGGCGCCCACTACGTGGGATCCGAGCCGGGTGTGGGCGACACGCCTAGGTACGGCTTCCGCTGTGCCAGTCTCCATCGTCACTGTTGGTGGTGAAAAACCTGGTTATTTGTTGTGTGAACCAAGTGCTGTGGAGCGGAACGCCAGGGTGCGGGCTTGTGCGTGTCATCAACTTGCGCCCTCCCCCGTCTACAGTATTTTTGACGCAGTCTTGACACCGGGTCCAGGTGGGGGGGGGGGTGAGGAGAGCGTGTAGTAGATGCAGTGAAAGTATACTCTCACTACAAATCTCGCACAAGCCATCGTCTCGGCCCCACCCTGCTGTGCTGATCACGGTGCACATCATTAAAACGGACGGTCG
>CACRXP010000261.1:791083-802520 GCA_902702965.1 Spirometra erinaceieuropaei
AATTCTTGTAAGGCCGACCACTTGCGTGTGCTTTCTTAATAGAATGGCGCTCATCGATCGTCCTTACGGGACTCACTCATTTCGCTGTGCCTTACGGGCTCTCTCTCGAGTCCAACCAGCAGCCGTAGAGCGGCGCATGATGCAGGCAAAATGACATGACCGACAAAGACAAGGGAGACTGGAATGGCCATTTCTGGCTTATTAGCCGTCGTCAGCCAGCCATACCCAAGCCCGAAGTGTGGAACACCCGAGACTCAAACTCGCGACCTGTTGGTTTAGAAGTCCAAAACCTCTAACCGCAGGGCCAAGTTTACATCAGTTTTTATTGCGCGATGTTCGCTCAAGTAGGCTTTTTGAAAGCAAATCAAGAGAGGAGAATTTCAAAATAGTAGTAGCAAACTGTAAGAGGGTTTTCAAACAAATATATTGATCACAGGTTTGATGTTTGTGATGAATAAGCAGTTGTCCTAACGCATTATTTGTCAACTAGCAACCAATACTGGGCGAATTTATGTCGGCATAAGTCTGTATATCCCCTAGCAAGTTTTCATTGTAAAACCTAGTGATTTTGAAAGACTTTATAAAAGACCACGACAGTATGACCTTTGATCAGAAGGAGAAGCGATCGCTGAAACAAGGCCTTTATTCGCCTGACATTTCGGATTCTCACTTGAATCCATTATCAGAGACAGTAGCTGATAAGGGTGACTCGCGCACAGGAAGTTGCAGTAGTTATAGGATGTAGTCGCTATGCTACCGCATACCTATGCTATATGCCTTTAGACAACCATAGCGCCAGTGAAATTGAATTCCATTTATTGACGTGAAATGCTGATTGTGGTAAGTCATTGAGGGACAAAAAACCGGCTTGACGAGTCAACTCCAATTGCTTTGTTAGTAAATCAATCCCTTTTGCGCATAACGGCCGCATTGCGCATCCGTTTAGTAAAAAATGCTGGAAAGCTCTTTTTGACCAAACCTGCAGTACCGCCTAGGCTCTTTACATTTAGCTTAAAATGTTTTGTTTAGCGAATAGGTGTATATTTGCTCTCGTGTCTTTTGGAAGTCCTATTGGCTGCGTGTATTGCAAATTATATTTGGAATACAACCAAACAGTTGTTGAAAAGGATCATTAAATTTTAAAACGATCATCCCAAAAATGCATTTTTAGAAAAAGGCTACGACGCATATAAAACTGTGTTATGAATACAAATTTTAAAATCATCAATTTAGATAAGGTAAAAGCGGACACTTTTAGTTCGAACAATGCCTGCGGTTTCGTAACGGTCATCAGTCCGTGAACCGTACAAATAAAAATTACGGGACAAAGGCAGTACGTGAAATAAAGACTAGCAATCATCAAAAGACCGAAAACTGAGCAAAAAGCCCCATTCAAAATATTCCTTTATTAAATCCTCCCTAATAAACTGGGAAAACTCAAGGTAGAAAGTTTTCCTTTTTCTTACATTTTTTTGAGTTGCAGCTGACAGTAATCTTATTGGTCTTGGTGATGATAAACATCCAATGTTATTCGAATCACCTTCTTATGGAGGGCTTTAAGTACGAAAAGCGACTTCCCGTTTATTTTTGTGTATGCATTTAATGTTAGTATTGTTAAAGTCACGCATGCTTTATATCTAATTTATACGCATGGCCTAACGATTTCCTATTTAGGAGTAATTAAACACCCCCTCTTGATTCTACCTCCATAACCTCTCTCTGACATTTTTATCTATCGCATGTAAAAGTCAGCAAAACCAGAAGAATCAACTATTCTATTAATTAGCTGACGTATAAAATCTTAAAAGGCTTTTTTGCACATCGTCAGCCGCCTTCATCTACTAACATACAAAAACTGTCCGAACTTTATTGGTAGCACCTGGAATCAGCTAATCTTGCGGTCGCTTGATATTGTTCGTGAATTGTCTCACTTTAAGATAAAAGTGCTTTTGTAAGAAAATAATTCGACATACTAATTTTTTATTCCATTATCTCAAATTAGCTTAGTAACATAAGTTCAATTCTTTAATTAGAGCTGGAAACGTCCACAATGAAAGTTAAACTGTATATGAAGTCAGTGAACTAATTCGCAGTGGGTTGAACCTTAGGAAAGATAAATAATCACTTCCCAACCGATACCAAAGCAC
This sequence comes from Spirometra erinaceieuropaei, assembly GCA_902702965.1. NCBI lineage: Eukaryota > Metazoa > Platyhelminthes > Cestoda > Diphyllobothriidea > Diphyllobothriidae > Spirometra > Spirometra erinaceieuropaei. Next base: position 793,231 of record CACRXP010000261.1, read on the forward strand.
GGACCATATATAAACAATAAGACAGAGTACTTTAAAAGAAACGTAAAACATAGAAGACATATAGATGTTAATATTAAAATATTAATATTTTTATAAAGAGAAAAAATCGGACATTTTATAAAAATGGTCGTTATTTGGTAAACTAATTTTTTTTAGCAAAAATCTGTCCATACACATCACCTAACTCATATGGCGGCACAAATGAAATAACCCTTAAAACTAAAGTTTCAGTAAAATTTACATGTCAATTACCTAAAGAATATGTGTAACGTCAAACATGGTGGTTGATCAACCGCCCACACTCTAAGTATATATCCCGAAACCATTTCCGAAGGACTCGCTATATACTCTCCGCGGCTAATTTAGTTGAGATTGAATTCAATAAGATAAAAAGGATTTTCGTTGATTTCGCCGAGAGGGACGTCACAGGAACCAAATTTCGTAAAGGTGCATTTCTACCGGCGGGCAGCGACTAATAACTTTAAATGCAACTGCAGGCATAATCCTGAACACGGTATCGAGAACGTTTCTTCTGTTAGTTTGCGTGTTTTGCTTGTTCTGTGTTTCTTAATGTAAATGATAAATCTTGAAATATTGATACCGTCTTTATGATTTTAATAATTTTCAATCGATTGTCCATAAAACCAACTCCTGCGTAGTGGATGTATTAAAAACTTCAAGCCAGGGTACTTTTTGAAGACAATTATTCACGTGACGAGTGCTCAGGCGTTATTTTGCATGCAAAGGTTTGTTCGGGTCAAAAGTAAAGACTCAGCCACACAGGTAATCTCATCTTATAAAAAATTTCCCAACGAAATTTACGCACTATTATGTTTCTAATCAAAAGGAAAAACATTTCTAATATGTTACATTATGTGGAGTGCATTCCATTGACGGAGCTTTGCGTAGTTTACGTTTACACATAGTGAAGCTAAATAATATTGAAACCGTTTGGTTTTTTCTTTTAAAATGCTTAAGCACATGCTGATCTTCATTTATCTCAAACAGAATAACATGCATTTTTCAATATACCGCTTCCATGTTCTCTATCCTTGGCTACGATCTAAGGCTACGATCTACACTTATGGATGCCTGAAAGAAAGGTCATAAAAATATTTATATTTGAAAAGCCAAGTTGGCAAACACGTGTTCTCGATAATTAATCGTCAGGTCACTACAGTCACATTAAGGAATGGAAATGCACATAATTAACTGTGTTTATAAGTGTCTGAAGGGATATCACGTCATTAACACTCATTTTTCCCACGTCGCCCGCATGACGAGCTAGGGAAGGAGGGGGGGTGGTAAAATAGTCTTTTAGTGACGTTATTGGATTGAGTACACGAAGTATCCATCACTGTAATTAGGGCTTTGTGGCAACATGTCGTCATCACTTGAGGTTGGCGTTGGCCACGGCAAAGGGAACGCTTCTGTCAGGGTTTTCTGACAGCACAACACCGGATTCACTGACCGTATAGCCACTGCCGGTCGAATTCGAGTTCTATTCTCGCACATTTTATCGATACGAATTGCGGCTTCGATGTCAAGGAAGCATTTCAGGTTGTCCTCCGGACACCAACAAGCTTGTATAAAGGCCTACGCCAACGGATACTAGCAACGGCCGAGGCAGTGGCTATACGGATAGCGAATCCGGTGCTATGCTGCCAGAAAACCTTGACAAAAGCGTTCCGTCTGCCGTGGCTAACGCTAACCTTAAGTGATGACGACGTGTCGCCTCAAATCCCTAATTACAGTGATGGGTACTCTATGTACTCAATCCAAGAACATCACTGAAAGTCTCTTCCCCCCACCCCTACTTCCCTAGCTTTGAGGACAAAAACCCGCCGACCTCGTCATGTGGGCAACGTGAGGAAAATGAGTGCTAATGACGTAATAGACTTCGAGGCACTTATGAACGCTGTTTATTTTGTGCATTTTCATTCCTTCATGTAACTCTGTTGGCCCGACAAGGAATTGCCGAAGACACGCGTTTGTAAACTTGGCTTTTCAAGTGTAACATCGGAGTTATTTCGGAACTTAAACAATCCGAATATTTATCTATTGGTGAATTTGATGATTTTTTGGTCTTGCCATTTCTAATTTACCTGCATGCAGACAGTTTACCGTAACAAGAGCAACGCTTCATTGTTTCCAAAACTAAAAAAACTATTTGATGCTAATGGCCTTTGTGAAAAGCCATGCAATTTTCCAAACCACAAAACTATTTCGGCCCAGTTAAACGAAGATTTGTAAGTGTGGGTTACAAATGCACTCTAGGGCACGGAGCCTCACAGATTTGCACAGTACGATTTCAATTGTCAACAAATTTCTCTGTACCTTATGTGTCATTATTCTGATGCGAACAGTTAACCTTGGACATAAAATCAATTCCCACACGCATCACACTGTTTTTGCACAAACTTTGAAGAAAAATTATTCTCCTCTCAAGACTTAATAGATTTATATGAGTAAATGAGGTCTAAGAGAGTTATTTGTTTGGAAACATGACCAAATGTATCACAATGTCCATTTCGCGATGTATGAACATACAGTATTGTAAAGTTACGCGGACACGTTTTCTGCATAAAACAAGGATGCTACAATGAAGAGACTAAACGACGCCTCAAAATGCGCAATATCTGAAACGTTCGAAAACATTCATATCAGTTTTCCAACTGGTCGCGTACTGCAAGTTTAATTTAAAATTTTAAAAGGCAAACGACGACGGAATACCACAAGGTATACTTGAATTATGTATTAAAAATTACATTTGGCAATGTTTTAAAGTAAACCATTCACACCAATGTATAAGAATTTTAAGGTGGGTAAGTATTTTAAGCGGCAACGTTCGTATGGGTTGGGAACACGTTAATGAATTTCTGTACACCTAAGTCTATTTTGTCTGTTGCTGCGAGCAGTTTTGCCACTTTTACCCAACGAAATATCGTGATATTTAGGAACCCCTATTCTGACCGTTCAAGCTTCATAAATATTAAAAGTAGTATTGCAAAAGTTAAAGCAAGTGCGGTTTCCTACAGGTTCTTTGGTTATTTAAAATTGTGTTATAAATCTCGAATACGAATACTCCCAGCGACCGGACTATCCATCATCATAAAGTTATGAACAAAATCCAGTTACTATAAGAAGTGCAAAATAAAGAACATTATATTTGAGTATCAAGTTCCTATCAGCAGATTCTGCAAATACCTATGTGCCTCTCGGCATTGCAAAAGGTTGCTTCTGCGGTCCGTAGCTGCATTTTGTCCACTAATTCCCTTTTTTCTCGGATCCGCCTTAAAATCTAAAATTGCAGAAGAATCTTTGGTTAAAGCAACATCTACATTCAAATAAACATTTTCGTCCCAGTATTGTTAACCATAAACCTGAGATACGGTGGTGTTACCTGGACATTGACATACAGAGGTTGCAGGGAAGCGGCACAAATACAAGTATGTAACCGTGATTGGGAATGTGGTTTGAGTAAGTGTTCCTACACTTCAGCCCTCTGTCTTATTTTTTGATTTTTTAAAAGACATAACTTGAAAACACATGCTCTATTCTCACGTCCTATGATATAAAATACGACTCCGCCGATGGTAGTTTGTAAAAGTATTTGTTACGTTTCATGGATTACGTTTAACCACTGTACATTACCAAGGGCTTTCTGCCTGTATTGTACATTTAATGTCCGCTATTTTTTCTTTAGATGTCTTTATATTTGTATTAATTCCCTGCTTGAGCTACGGACCTCTATTGATTTAAAACGCTTGGTTTCAATCACTTTAGCAGAGTAATCAAAACATGAATAACACAAATCGGTTAATTAGAAATGCAGGTATTTTGGCTTGTTCGAATTCAGAAACATCGGGTAAACGAACACGGAAATCCAGTGGACAAAAAGTAGATGAAATAACTCATGAAATGACAAGTTTGGTGCTGGGTTCATGGCATGGCCTCTATTTGATGTGGATTGTTTTGTTTTTAATACTGGTTGGAATGTCAATAGGCCTTTCCTAGAGCAAAAACTTGTCGATTCTGCAGTACTGAAAGGAAATAGGCAAAGATCAGACAGTCGCAGACGTTTCCGGATAATCACGTAATTTCTGCGCAAATTAGAATCCCCTATTTAAAATTCTGATTTGCATGCTTTACATTACAAAGCAGCATTTATACAACGGGGAAAATGTTCAACCAATGCGTGATGAAAACGGAAATGTTGAGTTTTATTTCACGAAAATCAGATAAAAGCAGGCATTTAAAGATAAGTTGTCTCCATAGACCAAAAAGAAATTTCTTCTTTACAAATTCGTTTTAGCAAACCTGCACGTCGGTAAATGCAGCAGTAAGTATGTTTGACTGTTTGCTTTGCTACATTGGGAATTATAAAGCGTAAATAAGTATATAAAAATTACGCGCTACTTGCTGCCAACTTTCACTGCCACGCCGTGCAAGATAGATATCAAAGCAGGGAAAATCGGATGGTGATGTTGAAAGCATACAAATGGGAACCAAAAGCTCGGTCGTTTATGTCGACAGCTGGTATCTCCAATATTACCTAGAGGATGATTAATAATACAATAGAGCTTGAAGTAAAACACGACGGTCTTGAGCAGTCCCCTAACAAGCTAGGGCGCGTTTTTACTCGTTGAAGACCACAAAAGCATCATGGTATGCCCTTTAAGGCAATTCAGTGGGAACATCTGCCAAGGACTTCTTTACGCAAAAGTACTATAGGGAGAAATAAATTCAACTAACAGTGGTACAAAGTCGTGCAAAGTCCTTCTTAAGTAGAAAAAGCATATTAGGAAACCTTTTTCGTCCACAACTATACCGGTCACAAACCTTTATCCTGAAAAAACATGTTTTTTGTGAAGACAACTTATTTATAGGCAAGACTCCGATATCAGCTCGGGTGATCGTGTGTGGGAGAATAACGCCATACGAGGACGCACTGAATCGACATCAGACTTTAAAAACTGCAGGCGTGTCATGATACGTATAGCCATCACATTCGGAGAGCGACCAATCTATCGTTCAACGGAAGGGACAGTCAATAGAAAGGTGCATATCCACATCGTCAAAAAAGTCTTTGGTTACGGCGACATTCATCGGCGTAAAACTTATTGCAGAATAATGTCCCCGTCCACCGGTCAGAGGAGGCATATTGACAACGGTAACTTAGTATCTAAGACCAAAGTCAGCCTCTCCGCCTGCGGTTTGAAAACCACTTTAATTCCACCCAATAAGTCGGATATATATCTGTTCGAACACCTTTTGTCTCAATCAATAGGGACTGGGACGAGGCAAGTAAACGTCTCCCAATACAGGAAAAGTCGCATTTTGTGCTCCATAATTATGTAGACCAGACCACGATAGATAACTTTATAGGCTCTATGGTCTCATGGGCAAGAGCGATTTGAAAACCAAAGGACAGCTAATAAAGCACCAACATGTCATATTTATGATTGCATCGCATCATTGTCTTGTTATATGGCATTTCTCTTCTCTGCGGGCAGCTGTCTTGGGCCTTAAGTAATCAAGCTACTACGAGGCCGTCTTATGATTTGGTGATTTTTCGTAAATTAAATTATTTCTTATTCAGAATAATACTGTATAGACTGAAATAACATTCATTTAAAGCGCGGCTGTTTATTTAACGCAGTACACCGTTTGTGGATACTGGCTGGGTGGCTCGTGCAGCACAATAATTTTAGGTAAGATTTCGGGACCTTTCATCACATAGGTCGCGGACTGTATACTGCGTGCTACCTTTATTTTTTAAGTAGTTCTCTGCGATCGGCGAGCACCCACTGTCATAATTGATATTCCCGATCACAACCGACAGGACAACGGGCCCGTGGCTCAATGGTAGAGCGTCAAACTCCATGACCAAAGATCCCGGGTTCGAATCTAAAGTGATCCACACTTGGGGTTGGGTATGACTGGCTGATGACGGTTAACAAGCCAGAAATGGCCATTCCGGTCTCCCGTGTCTTTGTCGGCTCCATCACATTTTAGTTCATTTTGCCTTATTAGAATATTCAAAGTGATCCAATGTTCTTTTGGCTAAATCGACTGCGAGTGTCCTCCGTCTCTGCTTTGCGTGGTCAATTAAAACTTAAAAATTAGTTAACTAAATTTATCATAGAAAACGAGGAAAAAGAAACCGCTTCAAGTTGTGTTTGTTTTCTACTTATTCGGAACACCATATAAGTACTTCCATGAAAATCCGTTAAACGATATTTAGCGACAACAACAAACTGCAAAAGATAAATGTATAGAATACTTGTTTCGACAGTAAGTATACTACGCAGTCTCACATATCCACCCATAATATGTGCTATTGTTGTACATGAGAGAAAAACAGCAGCAACAGCAACGAAAAGAATCCGGCAAACAGACGAAATATCTCGAAAAAGGGTAAAAGGGAACTTTATTTAGGGGGAGGTGCAGAGATATAGTATAAATGCAAACGTTTGTAAGAAAGCATTGGCATGAGACCTAGTCAGGGGAACAATTTTCTTTTTTCAAAAATATTAACCTTGCGCATTGTAGCAGAGATCGACCGAGCGAAAAATTCAATAGGTGATGCAGATAACTGGACCATCATAATAGAAATAGATTTTCACCCTGATAGTTGACGCAGCACATTGAAAGAAAGTTTTAGCGCACCTGCCTTCATTGGCAGGGTTAACATTAGATATGCAGTTAATCAAACAACCCAAAACAAACTGGAGTTGCAGATGACTGGTCTATTTTCCATCTCCTAAAAGGCCTTATCATTAATCAAAACCCCTGGGAGACGACAAGCACTGTAATTACGAAGCGTAAATAACCTGGTCTCGAACCAACCAGCTGACATTTTAATGTGTTTTGCCAGACAGCGCCTCCAGTTTTCAACAAAAAAGGCCGCGCCCATTTTAGCATTGTACCGTTCGAAGAACGTCTCGGTGCATTTTTCTCTAATTTAACCGGCACACTTTATTTCATAGGAAAACTTGAAATACTTCTACACACTAGCATATATCATCAAATATGAGTATAGGGAGCAGGTCATTTCAATGCATTGGTATTAAGAAAATTGAACTCATGAGCGCACACCTAGTGCAACAAAAGTTTAAAAGAGATGATATTTCAAAGCACAGCGGATATGAGCAGCATTTATCCGGGAGAGATTTTGCAAACTTTGCATCAGCTCAATAAAGGAAAACTTTAGATACTTAAGCAGCAATAAGAATATGGATCTGAATAAAGTATACAAGACATGCAAAAAACAAATCTAATGAACAATATAAAATCTACGTGGCTGACTAAAACAATGGACAGGTGTTGAGTCGAATTCTGATCAGCTATACGTAGTTTTACCAGGCATTTTTGGAATACCAATTTATATTCGTTGTCCTCGTTTTTGACTGCGAGCTAAGGAACCGGTTCGTAACTGCGCACAATACACACTTTGTTTGTCCCAGAACCTGGAAATAATTTGCTAATAAGCCGAACCCTTTCGCAGATGTGCCATGCAATGACAGAATGTCGGTTAACCACGTGTCCTAACTTATGGGTATCACGTTTGCACTTAGTAGGCTAAAGTCACCCAACACATGCTTATTACTGCCTTGGTGTTGGTAATTTATGAATACTATATGACTATTCCGCTGACCCTAGTAACTAGTAGGCAACATTATTATGCAAATTACGATTGAGCTTATAATACTCCATTTCGGCCGATTAATTCCAAGTTAGCGCATTAAGGTTTGGGAAATCAGGAAGATTAAAATTGTCAACCTGAACTGTTGGCTAAAATGAATATGCTGAAAGATTTGACTCCACTGGTGAGCCGAGCACAGTGAGGCTGTGCAGTGCAGTAGCAAATTATCGGAAGAAGGATGTGTGGGTATTTAGGTACCGCCTGTGATGTCCATATTTTAACATTATACAATACAAACGTATACAATTGTATTATGGTTGATCGTTCACCAATTAGTTTACGATATATGCTCTGCATTTGCGCCTTAATGTCCAAACTATCGCCTTTACAGGCAGACGCACAGTAACAAAACTTACAGTAAGTGTGCTAACTTATGAAATGTTGACCGAAATCCTGAAGTGTGCTTTTTTCGAGAATATGAAATAATTCGGGCCGTTTAACTAAACATTACACATCACAATTAAATAATATTTCTTATATCTTATAATGCCGGCTTTCGAACGAATTTCTCTCCAGCTGCATAATCTGTAAAATTTACTACCAATGTGGCATGCGTTTTTCTCATTAATTTTCAATGCCGTTAAACATTCAATCATTTATCATGGAAAATACGCATAAAAATGCTCCTTCTTTTACCCATTCGGTATGAACAAATTCGGTTTTCAAATAGTTAATTATTGTGAGATGAAATGAGCATTCGTAAAACATCGTTTCTGTGCGCCTACTTATGTTGCTTGAAAGGTTCGCCATATGACTCAAATCCTCCGCTACCTTTAATAAACCCCGTATAGTCTCCTCGTGCACCATCGAAAAAATGTATAGTTTTCCGTATGAGGAAAATATGCAGCCTGTAGTTCAAAAACTTTGGGTGCAAGCGTAACGGCAGATCGGGTTCAAATTAGTAGGGAATCGTAAAAATTTTTGAAAACCGAATTATACCCATTCTTTGTGCAGAGAATTGGAATATTACGAAATTGCCAACGAATGAGTAAAACAATGAATATTGTATGCGTGTTTTTCATTAAATACAATTGAATATTTAATGGCTCCAAAGATTGCTGCAAGCAATTAAGACTAACTAGGTAGTTATTGTTGTCGAGTGTGCGTTTTAGATGCTGCTAAAAAGCGGTACGTTCGGAAGTTGCTATCCCGTGGTTATTGAATTATTATAGATCCATGCTATATGACGTTTAGTATTAAATCCCTACTGAGGCAATCTTTTTTTGAAACAAAAACGCATTTCAGACATTGGGTTAACAATTTATGAATAAGCATACCTAGTTAAATTGTGTTAACAATAGCAAAAAGGATAGGGCGACAATATTTAACCAGACAGCCCAGGGGCATTCACGCCGTCTGCACAACTAACCTAAGTGGCCTTGACATCGCTACTCGCCGTGACGACTTCAATTTTGTGACGTATTTAAATGGCACAAAAGCAGCTGTCGATGTTTGGCCTCCTTTTGGATGACAAGTTGTGCATTTGCGTGTGCATCCTTGCACTTCGCCAAAACTTAAATTTGCGGTTATTAGTTGTTTTTAGTTAAAATCGCTTAAGTTTATTGTCCTCTGTATTAACCGA
>CACRXP010000261.1:804032-814895 GCA_902702965.1 Spirometra erinaceieuropaei
TTCTGCATTGAGTATTTTGACGAAAAAGTGCTGTCTTATTAAAAATGCTGGTTTTTAAAAAAACGCACACAACGTACACAACCACTGTTCCAATTTGGAACGCGCAGTAAGGGCTCTGTAACAAAAAGCGCTAAACTTGATTCTGAAAGTTATTTTGCATTAGAAAATATATGTTAAGGTGTGGTTGTACTATTAGTTGTCGTGCAGCACAATCTCCAGAGATTTGAGTTTCTCTAGGATGCGGCAATTTAACAAAATTTTATTCTAAATCCCTTCAAAACCCATTGTGCAGACCAGAAATGCCCAAATAGTATGCGATTTTCTCAGTGTTTATATTGGAAAATATTCTTTAAAATACATCAAGAAATGTTTATTCTTATGCTTAAGTAGTAGGAAACTGTCCTACTAAACATTCAGCTGCACTAACGCTTAGGATACTAAAACCGCATGTAATGTGCTGTGACATCCTGTGCTCCTACATGTTTTTACACCATTTAGAAGATGTCAGGCTGAACCTATTCTCGCATTTACTTCACGGTTACTGATTATGAAACGCGATCAATACATTTTCCGTGTAAAGTAAATCAAAGGTCCTTCTCTACTATCAAGATTTCATGATGAATGTTGATCAACATTTCATAATTCATAAGTCGCATTAATTCGGGCAGTTAAGATGCTTTGTGCGTTTTAACTTCTAGTAATTTAGATCTTCTGAGACGAATAGTGTCGTTTTTATTACAAAATTTGAATCGGACATAAGGTGTCATAATTTCTAATATAATCATGCAATACGTGCATTTGTGACTGAGAAGACTTTCTTCAGCAGCCCGGAAAGAATCTCATGCAAAACCGTCATCCTGTCCTTTAAATATGTTGCGCGATTATCAATAACCGAACAGAAATTATTGTAAATAATTTTGACATGACAGGCCAGATGTTAAAAGTGTAGGCAAAAAAGGTCGCAAACAAATAAGACCAACAACTAAGCTGAGGTTATGAATCAACGATCGGCTTAAATGTCAGGGCCTATTTTGCAATATGTTATGCCAAGAACATGGAATGGGAACTGAAGAATAATTTACTACTGGCTCTTTTGCAATGAACAGGCGTCTACGAAAGTTTGAAGAAATAAAGATGAAATGCCCCAAAATACTGCCACTCCAAAACAACGCCGGACATTTTTAGCCAATTAGCAATGTTCTAGAGTTAGGGAATCAAAATAAAAGTCGTTCAGTTTGTAGTGCAGGGAATACTGCAAATGCCCTAGCTTACGAAATATTAACCGCAATCTCGAAATTTCATTTTGACTCAAAAAGATGGCTTAAATTCAGTTAAAACAGTAATCGCCGTGTGCCAAAATCCAAAGATGTTTTAGTTACTTCGGAAGGTTGAACTTTGAAAGAACTTTGTTTTGGCCACCTGCAAAGACTACGTACAGTGAAACATGAATATTAATTTGGTAGGACTATTTTTCATGGATTTTGAATGCCCTTTGAAATTTAAATATATTTCATAGAAAACATGCATAAAATATTTAATAGTTCACTCACTAGGTTGATAATTACTTCTTCCACTTTTACGCTTGAGGGAAAAAACTGATCTAGTTTTAAAACAGTTTCCGATTATAAGATTTTTTGGACAACAAAATGCCCGCTCATGAAACACTGTGTCTCTGCATTTGACAATTTTGATTGTAAAGTTTTGAATTTCGCTCAAATCCACCAATAGACTTAATGAATGCCTGTACAGTCGTTTTCATAACAACGTATAGAAATGTGTGATTTTCTATGCTAGGATAACAAAAAAGCCGTAGTTTGGAAACCGAGATTGCACGTATATTGGCGTGTCGTTTTTAAAATTATTCGGGAAATCGAAGTTTTTTTTGGAACCAAATTATGCCTGTGCTTTAGATAAAAAATTTATTGAAGATGCATTTTACTACCGAAAACGTAAAAGATCGAATGTTCTGATATGTCTTCATAAAAGATATTTGGACTCGTTACGCCGACATTTTAAGCGGAAAGTTTTGTCCTACTTATGCTTCACGTTTTTTAAAATAATTGCCTTATTTAAGTAATAATTTTAAGTTGAAAGCAATTTCAGAACTTTAGTTGAAATTTTAATCCACGCTCTGCGCTGAATTGCAGGGGAAGTATGGTCCGATATGAGGGGTTGGATTAAAGGTTGGATGCCAAATTAGGTAATTTTATAGAAAATAGCTTCAAGCCAACAGACTTGAGCCACTAAAACACCAGAAATAATTGTTTATAAGCATCTCTGGTTTTCCTGAGGGTAGGAATGAGAAGTGAATTTTGCGGTTTTAGGTCCTTTTTATCAGATGATGAATTTGGCTTTGTCTTTTCGACTAAAGGCATTCCACCTTTGACCTGTTGTGTGAAGGTCATGACTCGTATCTTACTGGACGGTCTGAGATGTCTACGAGAAATACAGGCTTCCCGACACCACTTAATATCTCCAGCACCAGGGCTTACAGCTGAAAACAGGGCATTAATTATGTTGTGCATATTTAGCATTCTGCTTAAATGCAGTTGAACAGCACTACCTTTGTAAATTTATCGGTCTAAAATGTAAATGTAAGTTGCGATAAAAAAACCAAACATTTGAGTCTAATTTCGTAGACTTTGCGCCAAAAGCGTACCCACGGCCTGGTTTTCTATATGCGGCGATCCAAGTGATTAATGATGCACAATACAAAATATTCATCTGAAAATTACTACTAGGATACTTTCGCAAATTTGAAAAACAAAAAACTCTTCACTCAAAGCCATTTAAATTTGCGTCATTTTGGAGGACTTCCTGGCGGGTTATCCAAGATGATTTGTGTAATTTGATTAATCCAGACAAAATGCATCCTAACTGCTATTTTACGTTAAACTGTAGAAAAATAAACAACGAAGGCAATATGCTTTCTGGACGTAGTGACATAAGTATATTTTTCCGCGGTTGTGCCAAATAACCCATTAAAATACGATAGCAGCAGTGTGCTCTTGAGTCCAAAATCTTATTATGCATTAATGAAGAAGGTGGTGGAAGTAAAAACTTGTAAAAATACTCAAAAAATATTTGGCTCACTCAAAATCAACGCTAAATTAGTAAGAAAGTTCGACCGTCAACTCGTACGAGGTCCACCGTATGCTACATGGCAAGTTGCATAAAGCACGGTGACTTGCGCGTGAATTAGTTTATAGTGGTAGACGACTTGCACAACAACCACCCCCCCCTCTCTCTCCTACTCCCAACCAGCGCCTGGAGTCAAGACAGAGTCCAGAAGACGGAAGGAGTTGTAAAATGCGGAAATGAAGCCATAATCAGTAATGCGGCAAACAAGCATGAACTAATGGTTGACAAGTCAGATAGGGAAGCAAATCGTCTTGGGTAGAGCATAAAAATATCCCTGGGTTTTTCAAAATTCATCCTTTAATCTTTAACACTAAATGCTAGGAAAACAAGTGGAAAAGCGCCATCTAAAAAGTGTTTGCTACGCCGGTGATGATGACAAGTAATTTCCGAAGGTAACGTATTTTCCGAAAATAAACATTTCTTTAGGAATGTAATCTTTGAATGTGTTTCGACCAGTTTGATTGCGATAACAACTTACGTAAAGCAATCGCGAATTCTTCAGGTCATGCAAGCGTGTAAGCTTTAGAAATTGACTGCTTTTGTGAAAAAAATATTATTGATTTTTCATGCTTTCTTAAATTCAAGCATACACCATACAAAAATTCACGAAATTATGGCATTTTGCTTTCGATTATGCCTGCTAAAGAATCCATCGTCGGCTTGTCTCACCTGATCCAAAGCTCGCTAGTCAATGGTATGCCACATGACCAATGTTTGGCAGACCACTAGAAACATCACTGTGAAACATGGGCTGAGCGAGACTTTTTTGAATTGCAGTGTCCGTTGGAGCAACCAAAATTACTGAAAACGAGCTGAAAAACTGCGGTGTATAGCGGATTTCTGAAATGCTGCTAGCCTTATAACCGCCATTTCAAACCTACATGTATTAGGTAGTGTGTAACAGTGCCCGCAATTTGAAAATACACGCATGTGCCTGATCATGTTGTAGTGCAGATTTTAATTATCTATTTTCAAGGAAGTTATCAAAGATTTCGACGCTTCAGAAACGTCACTAGTTTTGTAGATTTATGTTTTTGATTATGCATCGCTAAGCAATGTGAGCGTTTTGCAATTTTGGAAATTTGAAAACAGCCAGAGAAAAAATTTGTGATGTGGAGGAGAGGGGACTTTCAGATGCGCTAGATGTCAGGAGTTTATTCCAATTTAGTTATGCCGTGGACGAAAAAAAAGTGAAAAAGAAAGAAATTGCCAGTGAATTGTGCTTATGTCATGCCACATAAATGCGACATGACAGAACAGGGGTACCAACATGCGGGGCACAGTCTGAACCAGTGAAAATTAGACGTCACGACAGCGTCTTTTCTGGGTATGGTCACTGGCACTGTCGTCGCAAGTTTCCACTTTGTCTCGACGGCACTCAAACTGCTTGCTTGACGTCTACATGATGACTGTCGCCAATCAATTAAGTCAAAATAGAGCTCCTAATGGGCTTTATACACTTCATTTTATCCTTGCTCGGTGACGTTCTTACATCCGCGCCTGAACTCTTAATTTTTGCAGTCGTCCAATTGACAATATATTCTAAAGAATGCTTTCCGTAAAATAGGAAACGCGTTGAAATTGAGGTCGTCGTGCGTTTATAAGTTTTGCATACACTTCCTCTAGAGGAAGCATATTATCAGACAAACGTTAAACAAACATATTTGCACGGTACACTTAAACAGATTGAAGTATCAAGTAAAGTCCCAAATTGGGTTATTAATATGGCCCAAAGGATTATGAGGCCAATGACGGGAAAATTGACTTTTGCTGTCGAACAGCGTTTTGCAACGTGTCATATACGCACGTAATTTAAAGTAGTTTGGTTTCCAGAATGAGAGGATAAGACTGAAGGAATAATGTGAATATTTACAAGACGTTTCGGATTCTCACTTTAGAGCGTCATTAAATACAGTGGTAGATAATAACAGTGCAAGCAGGAGGGGCGCCCTATGCTGACTGAATTATTTTGGGATAATGCCACATGCTGATTAATTTACAGCGCTACTTAAGTAATCCTTGGAGGTCGAAAACACATTCCGGAATTTCGGTTAGCAATTCTTAAATAAGCACATAAACTGTAAGTAATACGATTTGTGGAGCATTAATACAAACACGGTTGCGTCAATATGTACTCAAAACAAATTGTGATTTCGTGTAACCATCAACTTTCCTCTCGTTCCAAACATGAAAATCAAAGTTTGTGTTGTCTATCAATTGTTTTGTCTAAAATGAAACCCAAAACAGTTGCACAGGCCGCCAATCAGCTTAAAAACACTTAAATGACCAAGATGTGGTTTAATAAGAATACTTACTTAGGGCTGAAAACCATCTGCGACACGCCAGACACCCTGACGTTTTATATCGAACATCCAGTTCCATTGCTTTCTGTGTGGGCACATTATACGTTTTTCCTTCACTTATTTCTATTAGCGCATTGTTTGATTTCCAAATAACCGGGGGTAAAAGGTTAGTCTAGACGACACATGTTAAATACTATTGGGAAACATGAATTTGAGCATATTTTTACCTGATGTGAATAAAACATGCGTTAAATGTTTTGTAAACGTTTGCCAATTGAAAATAAAAACCCGGGGATACTGATGGCGTGTTACAATTGTTTAACCAAATATCGGGTTTGCCGATGTCGCATTCGGAAAAAAACAATGAAGCAGAAACTTGCAAGTGTCTGTGAAATGGGATCACGAAAGTTTTGGGCTGTTAGTTAAGGTTGTTCTTGATATAAGGCAATGGAAACTGGCAATTGACTTAACGCAGAGCAGAAAGTAAAATAATTTTCATATAATCTAGATTCCTCGCAAAATGAAAAAAATCTGACTGAATGTTCTCTTCATACGCTTTTCATGCTTTTCATATGCTTTTCATGGCCTCTGAATATAAATTAAAAATGTTTACTCGAGATATAATTCCTTGCTTGTGCAAATCATTAAAATACCCGATCTATCAGGTGAAAAATGTCTGGTAATATTTATCCGAAGAGAACGGTTAGCTTTATGTCTTCCAGGAACCATCAAAAGTTTGGTTTACTTATTTTACATTCTTCCTCGTAAAGCTCAAACATATGGATGGTGACATTGGTAATGTAGCGTTATTTGCGTGATAGAGTTTCTTCGGTTATACGGACTAAAATGCTGGTTTAGGTAAAATTGCGTTAGTATCATCCATGATTGTCCCTATGATAATAAACGACGAAAATAACTTATATTGAAATGAGAAAGTACAAACGAAAGCGCTAGAAGACCTTTTTGGGAGAAAGGTTAAATCGTTTCTTGGTAAGCAAATAATAGACAAGAACATGGCCGCGTGTCTTAGGGCTCTAGGGTTGCATATTTCCAGACATGCAGAGCCTGCTTACAAACGTGCCACTGGATGAAACAGTTGACATAATTGGTAAACATGCGGGCGAAACAAATCTGCCACCAGAGCAAATGCAAGAACTGCTACAGATATGTACAAAGAATGTGCGGTTCTTGTTTAACGGGCGACTGTATCGACAGACCGACGGTGTAGCTATGGGTAGTCCGTTGGATTCAGTCCTAGCGGACATTTCCATGTCTTATCTAGAGCGAAAACTATCTCGAAACTTACAACGAGACTCATTCTATAGGCGAAAAATGAATGACATTTTCACCATAGTCAAAAACCCAGGCGACGGAGAACTACTACTCAAGGATTTGAACAAAGCACATGCAAAGATCAAATTTACGGTCGAGCATGAGAAGAAGGACACATTGCCTTTCCTGGATATTCTTTTACGTAGGCGGGCAGATGGCTCTATTCAGAGATCCATCTATCGAAAACCCACCGGGAAAAGACAATACATGCACTTCCTCAGTTTCGTTCCAATTCAGAGAAAACGGAACTTGGTTTTGTGCCTGTTCAACAGAGCCACCAGAATCTACTCCTCAGATACGATCGATGACGAGCTTTATTTCCTAAAGAATGTTTTTCTTGCAAAAGGGTATTCGGAGAAATTAATCTCTAAATATCGCCTTCGCAGACAAGAAACTCCTGAAGAAATATCTGTACCTAAAAAGCCCGTGATCATCTACCTCCTCTTCAAGGGTGATAACGTGTCAAATGTAATCAAGCGACGACTTCGGTGCACAATTGAAAGGACGTATGTCGCCTCTAAATTGTTGTTCATAAGCACCACAACGGCCATCCTAGTTAGACCAGCTAAAGATATTTTGCCTATGCACGCCACATTCAACTGTATTTATGAGTTTACATGTAGTTGCCGATGCATGTACATTGGGCGCACGCAAAGGCAGTTGGCAGCTCGGTCAGCTGAAGTGGCTGCTTAAGGCGGAAAATAAGGTACCCAGGAGCTCAATCACAAAGCGCCTAGTGGATACGGGTCATACGGTGGACCCAATGGTTGCATTCAAGGTCCTGTTTCGGGCGACGACGGGGCGTCTCTTGCGCTTTGCAGAGGCCGCTGCAATACGGAGGAGGAAACCAGAACTCTGTAAGCAGTTGGATCACGTGATAAAACTGGCACTACCATGGTAAGGATCGATTATGAAGAAAGGCCTGTTCCCATATCCGCCCTCTTATTTCGCCCCCACCCCTCCTCCTCGGCATGCCTGAATGCTGCCCGTACGTTGCACTCTAAATCACGCCGGACAAGTTCTCACTATAGACCTCACAATCATATTTAAATGACTTCTCTCCCCCTTTCCCCTCGCCATATGTACCCGCATTCTCGACACGTGTTTTAGGTTACCTATCACGTTTTATATCTCTAGGTCGATCGTTGATTGAACAGTTTGCCTTGTCATACAACTATGCGAAGACCGTAGGCAACTGAATAAGAGGTCTCGAAATTTATGACGTCAGCAAATTCTGCATGCTTTGCGGCCTTTGCCTTATTCACTTTTGTAAATCTCGAGGTATTCTAAACTCCGCCTAATTTTTTACTTGCTTCCGAATTTCAAATCTAAAAGCCCTTTATTTTCCTTGGAGATATAAAGATACATTTTTACGTTATCAACAGGAGACCATATGGCTTTATTGAATTAAACGGTGCTTTTGAGCTACATTGTTAATGTATAAGCCACATTATAAATGCTGATACATTATGTATTATGGACGTCCTTTACACTGTATTAAAAACATATTACAATGAGAAGCTTTTTGGAACCGAATTTTACTCCTCTGTCGTGTATAAAATTGAAAGAATGTTAAGTATTTACCAAATAATTAAGAAAATGAATATCTTTATGTTTTTCTTTCACGAAATATAATTGAACCTGTAAGGGCATCGAAAATCCATTCAAATAATGCATGCTACTGAAGTAGTTATTTTTCGCAAGGTTTGGGTTCTGCAGGTAGTCGGGAATACGTTCTTGTAAAAGACGTCACGCTGATGTAACTGCATCATTATAGAATTACGTTAGACGGTGATTACTTTTAGAACCAAACTCAATTAATTTTTTCAAAACAGATACACATTTCGGAAGTTCGGTTGACATTTCATGAGTTAGCGCACCTATCGTAATTTTAGAGCTTCGGGAGTTCGTGACCGAGATCTTTGGTAATTTAGTTCAGTGAGCCACGGTTTCTTTGTCATCTTGATTGCGGTGGGATCGTCGACAACGTAGGAAACGCGTTTGTAAATCAGGTTACAAGAAATGTTCGTCGCTTTGTTCTTTGAGATTCGTGGCTTAGTGGTCGATGATAACAATGATCTCTTGTCAAAGCCCCAGCTGTAAAAATCTAGGATGTAGCGTGGTTCGCAAATGACATCCAAAAAGCCATAAAATTGTTATTATTTCTCCATTGTTTTGTTAGTAATCTGCCTTAGCACGGATTTTGCAATTGGCCATTTACTGTTTGACGTGTTTACAGTCTTCACAGAACGTTTGACTATGTGTTATATAAAGTATGGGGCATAGAAATCTAAGGTACTTTTAGCAAGGAAGGGTGTTTTCGTAAAGCGACTGAGTTTGGATCTAACACAAATGAGCCGCATTTTACTAAATGGTTTATAATACAAGTATCAGGACACCAATTATTTATATTGCTATAGATCTACCAAGGGCCTAACTGATGGCGTTAATTAGCTCGATGGTAAAAAGCAACCTTTTTAAATTATATGTTGTCGTAACACAGAATTACCTGTTATTGATCATACATGTAGTAAATGGAAGGATATATCCCCGTTTTAGGCATATTACCTTTGCACAGGAGAAATAACTAAGAAACATATTTGTTTTTCTGCGATCGAAGAGGGTTTATTGGATCTCAAAGAGCCCGCAGTATATAACACAATTGCGTGATGTTTCATAGTTCGCTAGACGGGTTATTTTTCAAAGTCGCTATTGGTATAAATTATAGTTGCGTGGTTGAGGTTTTGAGAGAAATACATTACGGTTTTCAAAGAACAATGGCATGAAAGTTCACATCTGAGTAAATGTTGAAACGGCCTATTTCTCTTGGAAAGTGCATCAGTGGTCAAATTAATTTTATTAGATGCCTCAACTTTAATTACCATAGGCCATGCCACAATGGACAATTAGTCCATTTATCGATTTAAAAGTGTAATTAATGTGGTTTTAATTCGGAAAATCAAGCTAAGCTTGCATATGAATTATTGCGAGCATTGTCGACCTGTAAGATTTTTCAGCAGAATGTCAAATTTGAAACTTATGCAAATGAACAATAGTACGCCCTTCTCTACTTATCGCTGGATAAAAATCAAATCTCATCGGTTTTTCAACAAAACACCAAGGCGGCTCTGATATAGAAAATGTACATGCTTATAGGTTTCTGCTTAGAATAAGACGTTGGCATTTAAAATTGACGTATGTTAAGAAAGATTGATGTTTTTAACAGACTTCCATGAGATGTAACTTCGACCAACTGCATAACCTAATCTTAATTCGCCTTGCCTTGCTGTGGTGGCGGCAATGTACGTTACGTAGCATATTGTTCAGGTATCCATAGAAACAGCAGTCTGTCTTTAATGAGGATGACCCTTTAGAAGGCTGTGTATGCACAAGATGATAGTTACATGTCTGCTGCACAAACATTCATTTCTGGCACAGAGCATGAATGGGAACCAAGATGAAAAAGAAGAAGCAGAAAAAACATAAAAGTAATTTCGGTTTGCATTGTTATATATGTCATTGCCGCAACTGCATGCGTTCGGTTGACATTTGTTTAAAATTCCACAAATCGCGAAGAACAATAAACATTGCTGGCATATTCTACAGCCATCATGTTTCTGGCATTTGCATGTTTTATTAATAATCTGCAGAAAAGCTAGTCGGAGGATTGCTAAAACTTAAAATGAAGTGACTTTGTTTACAATAGCTTTTTCACATACGTTGACCCCCGAACAGCTTTTTACATCGACTGAATTAAATAAATAACAGCAAGCAAAGGCTTCATTAAATATGCAAGCAAGTTGTTAGCTAGAGCATCTTCTATGTCGACATTGTTCCACTAAATTTACAACCTACGACTGTCATGGTTGTCAAACAATATGCGTCAGGAGATTTTATAAAAATGTTTAGCCATTAACTGCGGAATGGCTTTTTGCAGTTGATAATATATAGATATCGAACAAAAGATTTTAAAAATTATTCAATGAAGGACACATTGTCAGGTCTCGGAGAATTAACTTTTTATGGGCATATGCGAAAGTTGAATGCAAATAAGAGTAAAAGACAATCAACACCTGTGGAATAACCA
>CACRXP010000262.1:0-10914 GCA_902702965.1 Spirometra erinaceieuropaei
GGCGGTTGATGGAACTGAGAGAGCAAGGCCGGTGGTGGTGCGGATGTGGTGGGCGGCTCCTCCGACGGCTTCTGAAACACACAGGAGGCCGCGAAAGCAGATAAGAGGCAAATAACAGACTGCGCTCAAAATGAACTAAAAAAATTTTGCAGTCTAGAATTTGAAACTTCGGTGGAAACCGAAGCCCTAGAAGTAATGACTCAGACTGCAAATATGTCCCAGAGTAGAAAAGAGGGTTATGGACTGTTTACAATACTGAGGGCTACAGAATATAGGCTTACAATACTCCTAACACAAGGGCTCACTGGCCTCCCATAGATAGTCCAATCAAGCAAAGGTGCCTCCGCTCGTAAACGGAGCTTTACGCTAAGCCTTGAGTGCCGCAATCTGGATAACAGCCGGACTTCAGAATACTCCATTTTGAGACGTCGGTGGATAAACCGACTGATCTAGCAACCCAATTTACTAGCCCTAAATTTCGGAGGCAAAGGCTAAGCGCTGTAATCGGCACAGTCGAGGCCAATAAACCTACATCCAGGAATGAGTGTGTCACTGACAAGTAATACAGAGCCGTTTATGCAATACGGCAGATGACGCAGTTGGTGGGAAGGATTACGGCAAGTGTCCCAGTCTCCAGATGTAAGGCTTGAGGAAAGAGTTATAGAGGGAGTAGTCGTTCCCAGACGCTTTGTTACGCATCCTCAGTATTCCACACGTCTCCCACTCAGAGAAGTTAGAGTCACAAGACAATTTCGAGTTGTATACACAGGCAACGGCGAGGTCTTGAGCAAACCTACTCGAAGAGAGCAAGTCAGTTGCGGAGACGGTGCGCTTAGATAGTGACGATCAGCTAAGCTCCCCTTTGCAGTAGCAAGGGCAGATTTCTGTTTTGCAATGTTGAAACGTCGTGTGTGATGTGGGGATGTAAGCTCTTCGTCGCAATGGGGGACGACGGCAACGTCCGACTCAAAATCACTGATGATTTCGGAAGAAAGTATTTACCTGCTGTTATACACTGAGATGACTAGATTTCAAATGGTCTGACGGAATATGGGTCCATCTTTAGGAAAGTATGGCTGTGGCGGTGCGAAAAAAATGCATTTGTAGCGGACAGACTATTCCGGCTGGTGAAAATCAGAAGTCCCTCACTACAACTGCATCGAGCACTCGGACTACTGCGATGACCAAAGTACCAATGTGAGAGATGGACAGATCACGGTGAAAAAGTTCGTCAATCGTCAATCCTGCGAGCCACAAATATGGCTACTGAATTTGTCGGCACAGGGGCGCCAAATGTCAGAAATAGTGGCAGTGTCCACTCAGCCGGATGTACGTCGATAGTGAGACGGTTCGTCTGCCATGATCGATGAGAACCTCCACCGTCACGAGTGCACACGGATACTTGATCTGCAATGACGAAGGAATGTGGAGTACCTGCCTCATTCCCTTTTTCCACACACACAGTGTTCAAACGGCAAAACACGGTCAGAAGATCTGCAGATGTACAGTGGTTCACGTGAGCAAATTCATGTTTAGGCGTGGCGCACGCGATCCGGTCCGAACACGCACACAATCGAGACTCTAAAGAGGGTTTTGGGGGTCTCGTTGACAAGAGTGGGTATAAGTCACATTGCGAAGGCGAGTTCGGATTCGCTAGAGATGAAATTGCGCGCAGTGGCTGAGGTCTCATAAGTCTTTATCAAACGTCTATAGTAAACCAGTCTAGCCGTCACTATGATCCAGAGCAACGGATCAGCATGCTTTCGAGGCCTATACATACAGCGAGGCGGTCAGGCAAAACTTTATCCGCCGCTGGGGTAAGGCAATGGACATATAAGGCCCAAAATAGGACTACGGACTACCAACTTAGGTAAAAAACGAGGTCTGATAGCAAGAAATCCATGAGGGAGACGCGATCGCTGAGACAAGAGCTTTATTCGCCTGCCGTTTTGAATTCCAGGTCGAACCCATCATCAGAGCCCCGGTGAACACGGATTTGGCGAGACGAGCAGTATTTCAACATGGCAGAAGGATGATCCGAGTGCTCCTCCAAGATTGTCACGCGAGACTTCGCAAGTACCGTCAAAGGATTGACCAAGAAAAGACCAGATGCTGTGAGTTCATGGGCGAGATCGGTAAAAATCTGCTCCTGCAGGGGGTGGCTGAACGAGCCCGCGAACAGAGTGGTGCGCGTCGCAGCAATGGAGAACAAGTTCCGAAAGCTGCCCAATCCAACATCGCCCGAAAACGGCACTGGTGCAAAATCCGTCATCAAAGGAGATGACGAAGGATCAGATGTAGGTGTTACGGCACAATGCTTCATTCAACACGACTGACGCCAAACCTGTTAACATGATTGCAACGGTGGAATCAACCCTTGGTCAGACGGAGGCAACGGAGGAGACTAAGAGCCTCATCCAACACCAAGTGTCGTGTCCACTAATGGCCCACAGGCCGCGGTTAGTGCTTTCCAAGGTCGAACGTGATGCGCTTGGAGAACTCACGGCCGACAAAGACCTAGTCATCATGCCAGCGGACAAGGGGTGCTCCACGGTTGTACTGGACAGGACAGACTACCTTCAAAAAGCCAAAGGTTTACTGGGGGACTGACAATTCTATGTCTCGTGTGCAACGAACCCTGTAAAAGCGCTGACACGCGAAATTATTGCTACGTTGTTGGCCTAGGAGAACTCATGTGCAATAACACCGACCGACAGACGCATGGCGAGACCCCAAGATACGGCTTTGGCCCGATTCTATGGCCTCCCTAAGGTGCACAAAGACGGCGCTCCTCTCCGACTCATCGCGTCGCTCAAAGGGATTCCAACGTACGGACTGGCTAAGTGGCTGTTCCGGCGTATCAATTTCCTGACCACTGAGTCAGACACCACGGCCTCTTCGTCAGCACAAGTCCTGGAGAAACTCAAAGGATTAAGCCTCCATCCAAATGAGGTCATGGCATCTTTTGATGTTACGTCCACTTTTTACTTCTATTCCCCAGGATCTGGCGATCGAGACAATCCAGCTGCTTCTAAAAAGATAATATGATGGAACGGGGAATCATCTTGGACGCGCCCAAGTCCTTCAGCTTCTGAAGTTCTATCTTAGGACGCACTTCACGCCCAACGGGACAATCTACGAGCCGGTGAAGGGCACACTAATGGGTTCGCCAATTTCGGGATTCATCGCCGGGGCGGTCCAGCAACGGTTAAAATCGTTGGTCTTCCAACACCACAGACCGAAGTTCTGGACCCGGTATGTGGATGATACTTTCGTCGTTATCGACCGAGATAAACTGCTGACATTCAAGGAACATTTGAATGCGATCTTCCCATAGATACGACTTACGATGGAGGGGGAAGAGAACAAACAGCTGGCCTTCCTGGTTGTCCTCGTATGCCGCAAAGATTGTGGTGGCCAAAAGACGAAAGTGTTCGGGAAAGCGGCAAGTACGATGCAAGTACTGAACTTCAACACGAACCACCCAATCAGCCACAAACCCATTGTGTAAGGACGCTCTATCGGCGTGTCGAAACGCACTGCAGTGAGCCGGAAGACAAGATGGCCGGATACCCGCGCAAAAGGGACGAAAGGCCAAACCGTCCGGACCGAGAATTTTGGTGAGTGCTTCCGCGTGTCAAGAACGTTTCGGGATATGTCGGTCGCCTTCTCGCACCACTTGGGGTTAGAGTTGCACACAGACCGGAGGCAACCATCAGGCGTAAGGTAATGAAACCGAAAGGCCCGCTGCCACGGCTAAAAACGTCTGGAGTCGTTTGTGGGATCAGGTGCAGTTGCGGACAAAGCAACTACGTCGGAGAAATCGGAAGACAATTCCGAACGCGAATGGCCAAACACGCTGCAACAGTGCAGAGAAATGACGCCCACTCTCAAGTTGCGGCTCATTCAACGATACCCAGCCACACATTCAAATTCGACGAGGCCTAAATTCTCGCTATAGGTGACAACCGTGTGAGCCGCGAGCTGCTTAAGTCATCGTTCACCAACAAGTGCAACGACCTTACCCTTCCATACTCGGTGCTGAGACTTCGCCTAGGCTGGGTAATTAGTCACGCGGGGGATGCACAGGTGAGCACTGCTTCCAACGACATGGACGGTGAGTTAGATGGTCGAGCAATCATTACACCAACATCCACCATACGTGATGAAATTGCAGCAATTAACGACGCGAATGTCGGCCATAAAACAGTCATCACAGCAAATGTAACGATCCCTGATGAAGGAGGGGGGAGGGGAGCCGTGAATATTCAGAGGTGTACGGTAGTATGGCAACTGCATCCTATAAATACTGCAGCCCCCTGTGCATGAACCAGCCGTATCTGCTATTGTCTCTAATGCTGGGTTCGGGCAGGAATCCGAAACGTCAGGCGAATAAAGCTCTTCTCAGCGATCGTGTCCCCTTCACAACTGCTTCCTGGGACTCGTCTCTCCGCTTCTATTGGCAAGAAATCCCCTAGTCCTCAGGGTTCGAAAAGGCGATCTTAGTTCAAGAACGGGGGCACATGTTTATGTTATACTGGAGAAGAGTGCTCACCTTTAGGCCTGAAAATCTAAGGTCGCCAAAAGTTCGCACGTTCAACTATCCAGAATCAATGGGCAGCATTTCTGGCTGGCGGGTGGGCCTCAATTACCATCCACTCGCAGCAGTGAACAAGGGATGCGTAGTGTAGGGGTCTCACTGGATGCTGCAACGCGAAGCGCAAGTTTCCCAGAGAACGCTTCTTATGAGTGAGCCCGCGGATGTAGCCGCGGACTTAATCCATAGGCGGCTTTCCTTCAGGGTTTAGGAATGACAGGTTCATATAACTGCCATGCAGAAGCGGCAGATAGGATCCCTCTGAAGGCGAGGAATAAACCGTGAGTGATGAAGCCCTTAAGGCGATTCGGCATGTCCCACAAGTGGCAGGCGGAGACCCTCCACGTCACACAGGTTGCCTTAAGATGGCGCAATAATGTTTTGTCGCGCCACTGTTGCCCGTTCACTCTAGAGCAAGTCGAGGATAGACTTTCTAAGATCTAACACTTGTGGCTCTGTCGGCATTTAGTTGCTGGCGTGGTTTGTGTAGACTATTACTTCTTTTACTAAAAGTCCTCCGGATTATGACCAAAGGTATGACGCCGAACTAGGCAGGTTGGGAAAACCAAAGGCGTCGTCAGATAGCTTTGTCATGTCATAAACCTGCATAGATTTATTGGATATCGGGTAGAATACACCCAAACATGTTTTCACACTGGGGCATACTAGGCTTTGCACTGCAAAGCTCAGCAGTCGCTTATAGTAGCGTTCCTCGTAGAAATCTCGTGCAGCATTTATATCAGCATTAATGGGGATCCACAGGTAGCTTGATGGAACACGAACAAGTGTTCGATGGGGAACATTGATCAGGTTTCTGTCCCCATCATGGAAGACTGGTAGATCCTAATGCAGTTGTCCTGGCGGGTGGCTATCCTTTCGAATCACGAGCTCAACTACGTCGCAGTTAAACTCGTGGCCGGTTTGGTAGCGTGAAAT
The DNA here is from genome assembly GCA_902702965.1 of Spirometra erinaceieuropaei. Classification (NCBI taxonomy): domain Eukaryota; kingdom Metazoa; phylum Platyhelminthes; class Cestoda; order Diphyllobothriidea; family Diphyllobothriidae; genus Spirometra; species Spirometra erinaceieuropaei. The sequence goes on from CACRXP010000262.1 coordinate 5,534, forward strand.
GCTCCACACGATGTCGAGTCCAACCTTTCCTTGTCTGCAGTTTGCAGTCTGTTTCCCCGACACAGTTACGTTCTCTACAAGTCTGCTGTAGGTGGTACACTGAGAATGACTTGATCGCCAGTCTTTGAGGTGAGTGGGAACTCACTAAAGTACGCCAGCTGGCAAGAGTGTAGAAATTAACAATTTCCGACACATGTTTGGAAGAAATGGGAACCCTCGAACGTTCATCGAGAAAGACTGAAAACTTCCAAAACGGCGTCAAGAAGGCATAACAGCTTATACTGTGACAGTGTTCCGTACATAAAGAGTACGAGAAGCGGTAACAGGGTTCACCGGATAACTCAGTACACTGCTATCAAGTGTTGAACTCAAAAGTTTCATTCCAAATGAGAAGTCATCTGTCGGCTGCAGTGCAAGTGTGGGGCATGCAACCAATAGGGACACACCTACACACCTACTTTCCCTGAAATATACTGATACTGATACTGATACCCGGTACAAGTAAGCAGAATAACAGTTTAAACGCTACACAAAGAACATGCGATGGTGGTAATGGTCGTAAAATTAGTGAGTTGTACTGTTGTCAACTTGCGCATACGCGTATGTTCGCAACCGGCGATTTATACTCGTGATGTGCCTAGGGGAGCCATTTATTAACTACTTAAACATTCACATATAAGAGGAAGAATAAAGTTTACGGGATTGCAGAAAGGCTAGTTCTCACAGCAATGACAGCAGTCTAATAAAACGGTCGCTTTAAGGCGTCTAGAAGCATATGGATATCTACGGTAATCGAAGATAATGGGGGTGGGATGTGGCTTTAGGAGAACATCCTAAAGGATGAAATAAAAAGGAAGAACTATGAATGGAGGGGGGGGGGGGAATTACGTGAGGGTCAACTTCATCGCCTGCAACAGACGTCTTCGCAGTGGCTAACACCGAATGCTGGTGGCCGGAGGCAGACAGAGGATCGAACTCAGGACTTTTCCCGACAGTTTCAGCCTAAAGGTAAAGGTTACGGGATGGATGCGTTGGCAACGAGAGGAAAAAACTACGTTGGTGCCGTACCATACCAGCCAATGCCAGTGGCTCATGATTCGACAGGCGTGAACACTGGCTTTAAAGGAACTGATTTAGAGAGATTATCCTTTTAAAATGTCGAAGCAGGAATGACCATGAAAGGCTAAGGAGACTGATGGGTCGCAAATGATAGGTATCCGCAAATAAGTGCCAAGGGAAAATAGATATTTCTTCAAATGTCTAGAAAGTTCCGAGAGCAGGACAATGTCAACAGAAACGGGTAAGTAGGGCCGGACAGTACGAAATTAAATAAAAGTCAGATGATAGTCAGTCCCACATAATAAACAGATGTCGCGTCCATCACTCGACGAAGGCGAGTTTATGGGTGGAACATACAACAGTGAAACCACGGTCTCGCTCATGAGAAAAAGGGTGATCGGCCGAGCCAATAACATAGGCAGACTAATGCTAGGAAGTTGGTCCTCGATTGGCACGCTTGAGCCATATATTTGCATCCCGTTTAGCAGGAGGAACACACAAGGCTCGAATAAGTTCGGACAGGGTCAACAGAAAACGCGAGCAAAGTCATGCGGAGCCGACAGCTGAGGTCCACGAAAAAGGGGCCGGTCGGAGGTCACGTGACCAGTGCGGAACTGCCTCACCGGCACGCTCGTGAGGCCAAGAACAACCAATAAGCATCAACGATTGATCCGTGCGCTGGCTAACGAGTGGGAGGCCGAAAATCACGTTGATTTGGCTACAACTATGACGACCACAAGGGGGACAAAGGTCACGAGGGCCGGCCGGTGCTGAACGTAGGAGGTGACAAAGCAAACGGGCAGCTAAAAGTGCGTGCACGGAGCACGGTTGTAATATGGTGTACAGTGCCCCCCCCCACGGTTCCTGCTGGAAAGGCAGAAACAGGGAGTACACTACGGTGGTGATCGAAACAGGGAAGTTCCTGAAACGGCGACACAAATATAATTCAGTTAATGAGTTTGTCTCCTCTTCTGTGGGGGATGATGAACACAAAAAGATATCTGGACCTCGAATCCTCACGTAAAATTACTTATATGACCTTTGTTGAAAAAGGTGGCTGCTTTTGAAAGTGGTGTAAATACGTAATTTTAAGGTATCCGCAAAAGCGGACTGTGAGATGGAGACGAGAACGAAAATGCCTACCTCAGTTACTGCTATACCATTGTCCTGTCTGGAATCCAACTTTACTTCTGAATTCACTACAAAATTGTCCAATTTGTCGACCAAGCTGTTTACATGGTCGCGAAGACGCCGCAGTTCGGAGATGACGGAACGTCGGTCACAGGTGTCGAGCTGGGCCGCATTTACCGACTGGGATCCAGATGTGACCGCGTTCGTGCTATCTTCGGCGGAATTCTTAACTTCAAAAGGCAATATCAACATTAGGGGTAATAAAGACTAAGTCGACTTTAACTTGTTAGAATAGTAACAAACACGTGAGTAACGGTTTTACATATAGTTAGGCGGACATGCAGTAGAGGATTCGATGGGCAGACGAATAATCCAAAAAATAAAGTCGTTTCGGCAAAACCCAAAAAATCTGTTCCTGAGGGTCGGGGCAGAACGAATCGCTCTTTTGTTTCTTATACGGCCTATGCTCTATTCTTAGATAAAGTTGGTTGAAGCTTTGACGGGAACTGCGACGACCGACTTAGCGGACTCTAAACTGTAGGTTCATCACGAATGGCAATCCCCAACTGCATCGGTCAGAGACAGTCTTGAGCGAAGTTGAGGCAGTTGGCGGGCCAGTCCCACAGACCGCACGATCGTGATCAACTTTTATATCAACCACCTGGGTCTTCAGTTAGTCATTTCGACGCCGGCGCCAATAGAGCTTAGCTCTGTTAACGTGATATCCCAGACGATTTCCCTCTCACGTTGGCGCAACACATATCAGAGCCATTCGGCTGGCAAGCATGGAGAACAATGGTGACAGGCTGAGATTCCGAGAGACTATGCAGGAGTTTGTTGGAGACGTGGGCAGAGACAGATTTGGATAACCGACCAAAGCATCATTAGGCTGATGCTTCCAATTAGCGTACTTTTTTGAGCGTATGGGCATGTCTCACATACTTTCGATTGCAGGGGTTTCGGAAAATTCCCGAAATATCATGTCTGGGTGATGCGATGGTCGATTTCCCCTCTAGGTTTCCTAGTTGACCAACATTCCGAAAAAAAGTAACAGAGACTGCCTACTAACCAAGGAGTTTATTCGTCTACTTTGATCGGGCAAGTATATCCTAATGCACAAGTCACTCTCCACCAATAACCCAGAATACGGATCTTGCTCTATTGCAATACGTTTGAATCGGTCAAAGTAATTTAGGTGACCCGCTAACACGATAGTTCAGTCATCGCAAACGGTGTCTACTGCTGCTCCCGCGACAGCAACCTATGCGCAAGTGAAGCAGAGCATTTAACTAGCATGTGCTCTTAAGTGTGAGGTGCTGCATTTTTCGCAAGCCAAGTCTCTTCGACCTAACGTCTTAGCAGCAGCCGAGCATCCTCAGAGGCATATCCAGAGCCGCACTTTCCATCAGTCGGCACCATGAATAGTGCGGACAAGTGCATTACCGATCGAATTTAAAGCCTGGTCATGAGTTTAGCTACAGGCGTTTTTGATGAATATACGGTTTAGTACAGGTCAATTAATCATTTGCACAGGAAGTTTCTATTGTGTGGCTGCTCAGCATTCAGTTCGTTGACGCATAACACTTTCCAAACAAACCCATTGCCTACAGTAAGGTCATCCGTGCAAATTGTGTTGGCCGTTGTCCGAAGTATGTCTGTATATGCATTCCACCAGCATTTAGTGTTGGGGCGTACACAGCAACAATGGCAACACTGGAAAAAAATAGCACAAAGGTTTGTAAAGAAGTACAATCGCCGTTACCACTGGCTTCCAGCGCATAAGCGAAGCCTTAGCCTAGTGACTCAGTGGTTGCGACGTCACAGAGTGGAGTTATCAACGTCATTCTAACGGAAGGGGTGAAAATATTCCTAGGTTCCCGACACCTGACTGTTGCGCCAGCCGTGATATAGCAAGCGCACCTCGGCATGAAAACCACCTTTAAACTGTGCCAACAGTGACATGGTGTAAATCTGCGTCTCAAGTGCGAGAATTGTCCTCCCGTTCCAGTAAGCATATCCATCTAACAAGGCGTCTATTGTTACTTGTTTTACTCGCGCTGAAAATTTATGGAAAGATCGCAATTTCCCACTTTGTGATAGACTTTAAACTTTGGTGGTTGGCGATCGACGCGTACACAAGTGACAGCCAAGAATGTTGCACACACTGTGTTGCTAAGTAAAGTTGTGGGCAGAACCCAACTATCGAATGTGCAGTCTTTTACTAATGGAAATGAGACCAATAAGGCGCACGTGGAATTGGTACTTTGATGAAAACTAAGTACTGTCTTCTATAGTGAATATGCTGACTTCACAGGTTTCGTAACCAAATGCTGCCTACATTGCTCACTAAGTGTTCACAGGCCTGTCTTCCTGACTTTCGTTACGATTTACACTTTCTAGTCAGATAGTGCTGGCGGAAATTCATAGGCTAACATACTACTTCGAACACTGAAGGAGACTCTGCTTGCTCGTGACTTAACAGTTTTGCAAATCCGAGTGTTATCTCATACCCCATTTGTAGCCCAAAGACTAACAATGGCCAAACAGGACTGGCTTGTAGGAAAAGAGAACCGAATGAAATGAGGGAGTGTGCGGCCTGAAGGACTGCATATGGACCAGATATTTCGACGAGGTCTATGGTCAACGCGACAATCATAATGCTAACGGACAAGGGCTAGTTTTATAAATGTAAAACAGAATAAACAGTACGGAATGTGTCACAGCCCACTATCTTTGTGTACATTCTGATAATCAAGCCCCTAATGGAGACAACCATGTTCTGATTTTTGGTGGCAGATCGAGACAAGAAACTATTACTATCCCTCACTTTTGGTAGCAAAGCACTAGACATTAAACATGCAAAAAATGGGGTGGAAGCTTGGTAATTTTTGAGATCCCATTGGGTAAAATGTCAGAAAGCGACACTTTGAAAGTAATAGAAATCTAATGGTCCTCACCAATAATTTGAAGACGGAGAACATCCTGACATTGCTGGATGGCATACGACAAATCCGACTCATCGGCGATCGTGACGAATTCATTGTCTTTAAAAAAAGCTGTTTTAAAAGCAGATCTTACCTTCGTCCTTGTACTTGATGATGAAGTCTGTGTCACTTTCTAATCGCGGCTTGAAGACCCTCTGCATCATAATTGCAATTTCGTCATAGGTTAGATCCTCGTTGTGGATGGGA
>CACRXP010000262.1:12063-30164 GCA_902702965.1 Spirometra erinaceieuropaei
CAGTGTGGTCGAAGTTCGTAATTTTCTGCCTGCGGATGCCGATGTGTCCACATCTGCAGAGGCTTTCATGAGGAATTTGCATCTGTATATCATTACACACCATAACTTCATGCTACTGACGCCGTTCTAAGGCCCTGTTTTATAATTTATTACTGTTATTTTACCATGGCGTCTGCTTAAATAACATTTGTCTACGAAGATCTTTGCTGTCGCTAACTCATTGCATGTACAGACATTTACCGTTGCGCTGGCGGACAACTGGGATAGTAGCATTCTTCTTCAGTATATGATTAGTTTATGATTAAATCGACTGCTGTACAAAGCGCTACCCGTTATATTTACATATTTTTGCCAGGACTGCTAACACGCGAAATAGTTCATCCATCTATACAGTGTTGACCTTTTCTTCAAATTTGATAGATGTTCCCATTTCAAATTTTTGCTGTATTTCTGTTGTTTTTAACTACTTTGAAGTTTCAAGGTGCACACTGGAATTTCCTTCAAATAAACTGAACTGAGTTGAGACATGATCGTCAGATCTGAGTACATTTAAGTTAGTAAAGCTTTGAACAACTAGACACTGTTGACGGTACCGGTACTGTTCGAATTAGTTTTCTGAGGTATTATCGAAAAGAGGACGAGGAGGATTTACAGAGTCTGCTTTCGGATTTGAATTTCCGTTGTCGACTAGATGTCCCGTGGGAACCTCCACAGTTCATTTTGACGTCAGGCTCCAGTTGTAGCGTTATCCTAGTCTCCTTATCCACGAGTACTTATTTTTGCATTCAACCAAGTGCTCTATGGAGCAGCCGAGGTAACTTAAAGAATTTGATTACAGCGGATAGACTGGGCAATTAGTTGCATCACCAATTGGTAAAAGAGTTGCCGTCATTTCAATTTACAGGTATAACCAAAAAAATCGTCCGACGTTATTATCGAGGATAGTTAATATTTTCGTGTCATCGCTTAGGTCGTACTCCATAGAAATTAGGTCTGGCCCTACTAGAAGCCCCGTTGTCGTTATCCTACCCTAATCTATACTTACGGGGAAGTTAAACTTACTTTTAGATACCACGAGATGTTATTTCCGAGCTTTTTACGTTCTGCGTTTTGTTGATTTGGCACCGACACAGGTAATCTCCATTTGGCCATCAGTGTTCCATTGCATGGGCGTTCTTAAATCTGCGAACTCGTTTTCGAGTTTTTTCAACTCTCGACAGAATGTTTGGGCATCCAACGTAAGATCCATTCGCGTATCCCGCACTTTTTGCGGTAATTATGACTTTGGCGCGCTTTTCCGCCCCTTGGATGCAAGCGCTAAGAGAACCAGCGCAGATTCTGGATGCAAGGGCATCTCAGCGGGCTTTCCTTTAGTCGATTTATCTCTGTTGGTTGGGTTAATATCGTAAAGTTGCTGAGAATTCGTAAACATTAACTGGAGAGTATAAATATGTTTTCCCTACTGAGGCTATAACGAATACTTCAGATTGTAAACAATGAAACATGACGTATATTTAAGGCTCAATGAACGAACAATGCCCCTATTAGTTCAAAGCAATTTAAGAAATTGGCAATGCACATGCGATGTATGCAGAAACAACTCAACTGTTTGTAGGTCTAGGAGATTGGATAACTTCGGAAAATTTGGGTTTTTGCGTTTTGTTTTTGCTAGGTGGCGGTGCGCGCGCGAGTCGGCTCTCTTGTCGGTTCAAGTGTGCTGATGAACAAATGATGCCAATAGAGGCGAAGAGACGAGTCCCAGGAAGTAGTCTTGAAGAAGGAGACACGATCGCCGGGACAAGAGCTTTATTAGCCTGACGTTTCGGATTCCTACTCGAATCCATCATCAGAGACAAAGCAGAAACGGGTGGTTGCTGCACAAGGGGCTGCGGTATTTATAGGATGCAGTAGCCATTCTACCGCATACCTATGAACATTCACGGCTCCCTCCTTCATCCGAGATCGTCGCACGTGGTGTGATCACTGCTTGATGGCCGACACTCGAGTCGATAGTTGCTGCAATTTCATCACGTGCGTTAGATGTTGGCGTGATGATTGCTCGACCATCTGACGCGCCGACCCCGGTGTTGGGAAAAGTGTTCACCTCTGCGCTCCCCGCATGACTTGTTACTCCGCCTAGGCGAAATTTTAGCACGCAGTATGGAGTGGGAAGATCGTTGCACTTGTTGATGGACTGGGGGCCAGTAAACCATGATTCCAGTAGCTCCCGGCTCACGTGGTTATCACCTCTTGCGAGAATTTCTGCCTCATCGAATTTGAATGTGTGGCCGGATCTCGTCGAATAAGCCGCAACTTGAGAGCTGGCGTCATTTCTGCGCACCGCTGCCGCGTGTTCGGCCATTCTCGTTCGGAGCTGTCTTCCGGTTTCTCCGACGTGGTTGCTTTGTCCGCAACTGCACCAGATCCGATAAACGACTCAAGACGTTTCTAGCCGTGGCAGTGGGTCTTTCGGTTTCATGACCAGACGCCTGATGGTTGCCTCCGGTCTGTGTGGTGGTTGCGCAGAGGAACACTTTTCCCAACACCGGGGTCGGCGCGTCAGATGGTCGAGCAATCATCACGCAAACATCCAACGCACGTGATGAAATTGCAGCAATTATCGACTCGAATGTCGGCCATCAAGCAGTGATCACACCACGTGCGACGATCTCGGATGAAGTGGGGAGCCGTGAATGTTCATAGGTATGCGGTAGCATGGCTACTGCATCCTATAAATACCGCAGCCACTTGTGCAGCAACCAACCGTTTTTGCTTTGTCTCTGATGATGGATTCGAGTAGGAATCCGAAACGTCAGGCTAATAAAGCTCTTGTTCCGGCGATCGTGTCTCCTTCAAGAGCAAATGATGCTTATCTCGGCCTTCTGACGAAATTTAACAACAAATACAGAAAGTATTTCTATACTTACGGTGTCAAAGGCAGAGTCAGAGACAGCAGTCGCGAAATGGTATTCAAGTCGAGGCAGTTCTAATTGGACCACAGAGTAATGCCGCTGTGCACAGCCAGGCTCTATTGGGGTATATCGGATGCCAGTAGATGTAGAGCATAAGGTACTCACTGCACCGTGTCCGAAAGCTTAATGCATTTTCAACCCCAGAATTTCACGAAAGTGGATGCCGAATGACATTAGGTCAGCCACTTACATCGCAAAACAGGTGCAAAACACTTTCCTGCTGTTAAAGTCATTTATAGATGCCTACAGATTTCCTTTATGGCCTTTTTACCCAGATAATAACTTGCACCCTGATTTCAAAACGCAAAAACAACAAAAAGGAGAATCTTGATGGTTTCCGAGCATCACATTAAATGAGAACTTTGCTGAAACCTGGACTATTTGCGCTGTGCTAGGTGAAGATAATCGGATGTCTCACATTCAACGTCACTGTGACTGACAAGCAATTTCATTATGTGGAAGTGCTCTGACAAACGTTCACTTCATATTGCTATTTAAAAAGCGATCGTGTATGCGACTGCGCATAACTCCTGGGTGCCAGAGAGTGTTGTTAAAACAAACGTGTCTGTGTATACGTTTGATCATCGTCCTGAGTGCTTTACTGATCAGTAATGATACTTCGAAGAAAGGTTCTGAGGTGAGGATGCAGGGACAGCATGTCATAATCTCGCAAGTGCATGCGTGAGCATAGAGGACAGCTTATTTCCAATGTTATGCATTGAGGACACAGACCGATCGGCCGGTGGAATACGAAGCGCAATTACCAAAGCTGCACAGACTACTCACATAAATGTAAGTAGGATCATATTTACCTGTGGAGCTCAAGGCAAAAAGGTCGCCTTTAGGGAACGCCTACCAGATCCCTCTCGAGATTTGGCCAGGTATTGAACAGTTAAATTCTTCCACAGTAACTGACTGCGTTTCTGTTTTGTAAGGCAACGCTGGGTCGGGGAGAGTGCCTAATTATTGACACATGTGCGTGTGGCACGCCCAGAAGCCGTTTGTCATGACCGGTTAGTCCCAGCGTCCGATTTTTGTTACCAACGGGCGCTGACAGGCCACTATCGCATGGGGGAGGAGAAAGAGACTGTGTTTGATTCAATTTGGATCCAGTATTTAACTTGTAGCGGACAGCCATCATGACCGGTCTGGCATCATTGTTCAAGACCTCACTGCCTCAAGGTCATCCACTCTTTTGCAGCGAGCCGTTCCAGACGCGCTGACCTGAAGTCCCAAAACCGACAGCTCGGACATACCTGCGTCCGCACAGCCGCAGCTGCCCATGCACCACTTGAACGCACCACCCCCTGCAACCAGCAAAACGAGCCACTCGGACACCACCCCTCGGCGAATGCAACACACTCTGACGGGACGCCACTTCAGCTTGGCCAGCGAGCCTACAAAAGCGACAGCCGCCACTGTTCCGGGGACACTCAGGCATGACTGGAAGCAGTCAACACCAGCCCTGGCTTCGCCAGTAGCCACTGCTGCCTGAGAGAACGACTCCGGGCTCTGTGCGCAATAAACCCCTCATTCTGGTGTCTTCAGTCTTCTCCCTACAACACTAGAATTTGGCCTGACGATAGAAGCCCTCTGAGTACAGACATACACACTCACATTGTTTGGTCACAACAAATTGAATGATGTCGCCAGACCGGTTATGATGGCTGCCGCCACAAACTCTACACTTTAGACAACGACGCGGGTTTTAAGAGTCGGTGCTCGGGTAGCGGCCATCTGGCGGGAGGACTAGGTCACATTCTGAACTAAGGGCAGCTTGCTGCGGCCCTCTCTCATTGTGGCCTCTCTGCCACACTTGCTTAGGTAAGACTTAAGACCGCTCGAGCGAAGCGTGGCACATGCAGATGTGCAGACCAGATCGTCTATGGGGCTGGCAGATGAGCTGTTTAGGTTTATCAGGCAATGCAGCTTTTATTATTTGTCTTGTCACCGGGTAGCATTGTTTTTTTGGAACCAAAGAGTGAAATGCCTCACCGTGAAAAAATCACGCGCGTCATAGCTGCGCCCTCTTCGTGAGTCGGTGATAAAACCTTGCCATTTTCGAAAAGAAGCCATGGGGTACATAAAGCCCACTCTCTGACCCGCTTGGCTTGGGGTTTTCTATCCTTATTTTGATGTCAGCACTTGGACTAGTTTAATTGCCATTCCTGACAAAAGGCCCGCTGACGTATTTATTCTCATGCTCAGGTCGTTCGCAGTTTTCGTTCTTCAGCTGCACACTTGCGTGTCATGGCTTATCTGAATGACCAACGAGTCTCTTCCTGAAACAAATAGCTGGTTTTCAATCGAGTTAAGTAAGCCCTCTATACAATATGATTTACTGAATAGTGTACCCCGGCAGTAAACAGGAAACAGTAAAAATGTCTGAAAGCGATCAAACCCGTCCCCGCAGATGTCAATGAATTCCTGGTTGTTTCGATCAGTGCTTTCCAATTTTTTTCTCATGAAGGAACTCACAGAAATCTCAATTCGAAACCGATTTTTAAGAATCCTTTTAACCCTGCTATGGCGTTCCCCTAGAGTTTAAAAACCCTCTTGTCACAGGGCAAAAGGAACTCTTCTAGATATTGCGATTTCTGATTTGAGAGTGGAAATCGTGATCTGAAACCGGGGTTTGAGAGCCTAGACAAAAGCTAAGCCACATGTTGACGAGATACTTGTTCCTGCGAAGGCAGGGGATTTAGAAATTGTCATTCAGGTTTGTACACTTTAGACTCCGTTCCTCAGTGAATTTTCAAGCGATGACAAACGAACTTTGGATGCCGGTTACTAAGTGGCCGGAAGTATCCAAGGCGAGTGAGATTGCATAGCAGTTTGCACCAAGCGGTGGCTGCTTGAGTCTTTTCGAATCTGCCGGAGACAACTTCGCATTATTTTGAACCAACCGCGGCGTTTTCTTGCAGATTACCCTTTCTAAAAACTTGAGTGGCCTACTGTCCTTGGTCGAAAAAAACATTTCGTTTATGGTCAAACTCGGTAAGAATGTTACTAGTAGGGGTAGCGACGATAGCGATTAAAGCACACGAGATTGCAGATTCACCTGTCTTCCATTTGCGGGAAAATACCGAAAAAAAGAATCTTCTCACAGGTGTATACTTGGTTAAGGTGTCGACAGGGAGTAAACGGGCGACCGTGGTACTTATTATAAATCATAACTGGCTCCCACGACCGGAAACTTAACGAGCTTCTGGCGGAATTTGGGATTTCAAATAATCATTCCGCTTCAAACTTTACAGATTGATGATAACCAGGTGACAAGACAATGAGATCATGTAGGTCGAACGAAAGGCTGTGATAGTCTGTCCTAGAAGCAGCTCTTTGTCGCTGCATATGGGTGTAAACACATCTTTTCGTCGTGTTTTTGACTTTGGCCATTAACGGAAAGTTCGGCCTTCTTGACAAGTGCTTTACTGCAGTGGCTCCTTTTTACTTTGATTACAATAACGAACGGGTAACTTTATCTAGCTATCACAAATATCGTGGTGCAAGCGTGCACGTGGCAATTGTTTGTATGAACTTATGCATGTAATTCCTTTGCGCTTCCGGTTGCACTGTTTATGAAGGTGCGTATCTAAAGAATGTTTTGAGCAAGAGCCATTCTCGTCACCAGTAGCCTTTTCAGTGGATTTCCGTTAGGAACTGTATAGGAAACTATAAAATGGCGGAAAGGGCATAAATGAATATCAAATGGGTGCAACTCTCTGGCAGAACACTACTATCAAAAAGAATGATGTCCCTCGCAGTCATCGGTAACTGAAAGATGTGCAGAAGAACTCTTAAAAGGACGACCAGCGAGGATAACCACAGAAAGACAATGACAAACTAAATAAACACTACGTGACTGCTCCTTTCTTCTGCTAACGGTTGCTGTCATAGGTGTATTGATCGAAGCTCGAGATTCTGGAAGGTTGCATGTAAGAAGACGACTAGTTCTACCAATAAAAGTGCACAAAGAGATGTATGAATGACCCCAATGTGGAAAGGAGATCATGGCATTAAAGTTTCGCCTAAGTGGGTCACAGTACGCCCAATCATTTTTACACAAGGCATTACGTTATTTGGAATGTAAGTGTACATGAGTGACCGGCTGCTGGGTAGATACGTTTTAGGGAGAACGCCCGGCCTAAAGTTTGCCGAGAGGCACAGGTGATTGAAATGACAACGTCCAGGTAATTTGGCAGCTGTGGCCTACTTCACATCAGGGTAGAAAGACGTGTAGTCTCAGTACACGTCCATATAATTTGAAGTTCAGAAATGTACTACTGAGATACTGCCTCAAGCAAGCTTAGCTGAAATAAAGAACATCTTGGGTCACATAAAAATGTCGTTCTTAAATGCGATTCTTTTTGCCAGGTTAAGAATGGCAGAGAAAACTGGAATATCATGTTTCTTTTAACCACAGTAGCCCATTTCAGCATACAGCAGTAACAAACCACCAGGTATAATGCGCTATGTAAATTTCAGAAAAAAAATCAGTGCCAGCTTTGATGGGAATTCTGTGGCACCCTGAGGAACCCAGAGTTCCCTTCCAGTGTCAACTACTATGCGGTCAAAGGAGGTAGGAAGAGGATGACTCGCTCTCTAAATCTTGCACCATTTATATGCACGCAATATACTTTAATTCGGAGCTAAGAATGAGGGTCTCTTCACGAAAACCGTAGTTTAAACAAACAACAAGGAAAACGGCAGACAGAGGTTAGCGGAACAAAATCAACACTTGATTATTCAGTCTGTACTGCACATGGTACTCATCATAGTTCGGTTTTTCCCCCAGTGCATTTGAACGTTGGCTAGCAAAGTATGGGGATCGACAGGCATACTGTCACAGAAACTCAGCGGGTGATCGGTCAACGTCACAGCATCCTAGAATCTGACATATACACCCATAGGAATACACACATGGGCGGTATAAAATGCGCTCCAGGACCAACTACCGGACGCAGATGAAAAAAAATTAAGTCTACATTAGATTGGCTTCTGGACAGTTAGCAAAAAGCTCGGTTGGACCTGGGCGCCTGAGGGGGGTGTGGCGAGAAGGGAGGGGTGAATTCTGGTGAGAGAGTAAAATCAGGCGGGAGACTTAAGGCCAACCCGCGGCATAATTTTGGACCTTCCTTTCAGGTGAGTCCTGTCGACGTACGAGGGGCGGCACATAGTGGCCGGTACCACCGTCCACCTCGTGAATACCGTACTCAGTGTCAGGTCGAAGCTGGGGATATTGTTGCTGATAATAGTTCCTCATTAGTAAAGAAGGAGATCCAACAGAACCAGTCCATGAAGTGTGCCGGTTCTCCCCACGGCCATCGGCGCCGTAGGTAGAAGAGATCGATTTTTCGGAGCCGCTGAGTTGTGTGGGAACAAAGACGGATGATTGGTGTCGCAATGACTGTTGCTGTGATGTCCTTATCTGCGCAGTATTTGAGCGCCTTCTAAAATGTCCGTAGGCGGGTGGCATTCGTCGGTCGTGCTGATAGTTGTAGTGCTGAAATGGACGACTATCAGCAGTTCTGCCGCTGTTCCAGGAACTTCCCTGTCCGACAACGTGCCCGCCGTATTGCATCGGTCTTTGAGACAGAGACAATCGAGAGGGGCTGAAGGAACTGTGCGCACTTGAGACGAGACCGTTACCGTAGTAAGGAGAACGATGTCCTCCGGCAGAATACTTCCAGGAAGAGGAGGCGAAGGCAGACCTGCTAATCTTGTTGTCGTAGGTCATAGGCGTCGAAGCCTCTGCCATCTTGGCGTGCGTGCTAGTGGCAACATGGCGCCGATTGTACACTGGCTGATGGTACTGCTGAATCATTTCAATGGGTCGCGACTGAGGGCTCAGGCGGTGAACGCCGACCATGTCGGTACCCTTCGCCAGGGTGTTTATACGTGTCTGGTGCTCTGCGGAGTTATAGGGCACGAGCATATACTGGGCATGGAAACCCTTCCCACTGATGGTATCATCAGTATAGAACTGGACGTGAAGACTCCCCGAGTCTGCGTAGGTGTCCGGGGGGAGCTGGAGAGAAAGAGATATAATGTACTTCGAACGACACACATTTAATTGGAAAAACTATGTTGAGGAAGGTGTAGAATAAGTACTTTTTCTGCGGGTATTTGTACATCAATGCGAGAATCATCTTTAAGGCCATCAATAGAATTCAAACAAATTAAGTGTTTGTCCGGACAAACTGATATGGTCTGTGATTTTGGCATTTAGAAAGTGCATTTGAATATACCTTATTTAAACACGAAACCTACAAAACCAGAAAACATACATCTAGGGTCAGACTCCAACAGTCTACCAGTTGAATTCGCGTGAAGTACCTCGACCATCGAATATCGATTATTTTCAGAGCCGATGAAGAGCACTTGATAGTTCAGGTGTTAAAGTGATCCAAATAAAGGGGGTCGACAGGGCAGATCCACCACAGAACGTAGACTTTCTAACTGTCCGGTATGTAAGTCGGTGTTAACCAGGGTAGGACATTAGTAATGACAGACATACGAAAAGTACACAACCGCAGAAAATACTCAATTGATAACCCATCGACTTGTCTTTTGAGGTTCGACTGTTAAAAGCGGAAGACGGTTTTTTACAAATGCTGCGTTACACGGATGTAAGATCATTTTGTTGGACACGATGACCTGCTGCAGGGTGAACAGTGACTAAAAAATTATCTGCTAAATGCATGAAAAGATGTTCTGGTCAACTTTATGCAATATAATGGAATCCGGAAAAAGGACCCTGTCTGTATTATAGCTATGAAAAGAAAATTTGCGATATAAGTATTAACTAGCATACAGGGCAATTAATGCGAGCATCGTCTTTTACGCAACGAAAACAAATAAAGTGTGATTCCTCGTGTCCTTGGAGCACTTTCCAGAGGTTGTGGTTACCTCATCCAACTGCTTGAGGTCATAAAAGACCAAACGACTACTTTGTACCCCAAAACATCGATCTTTAAAAGATAAGGCGTGTTGAGAGCTAAGTAGAGAAATGTCTTAATGCGTCAAATTTAAATACTTTAAGCAGTCTTTTGTTTCCAATTTTTTCATATGCCCTTCAGTAAGACCCTGACAAAGACACCCCGACTACAATTCCACCCAATTATCTGGTCGATTTTATTACCTAGTCACTTAAGAGTTTTTTTAATATTCTTGAAGAAAACCCATGTGGCCATTGTTCCAGCTTAAGTCCTGCAAATGGATTCCCAGGACACACGGATGCATGCATATGGACTCATGCATCAGTATGAAACAAAAGACGTAACTGGAACAGCTGGCGAAACTTAGCCAGGTTGCTAGGCAATGAAACGCATAAACACGGCGGCAACAAAGGAATTGTGACGGTTGTGGGTCATCAATGATGCAGGCCCCATACCGGCAGATCATCAAAAACATACTGCGGGTATGGCGCTATAATCTACTCTAACCCACACACAACGCTACTTCGAGTTAATTAAAAATTGGTTAAACCTATCGATAACTTGTTGTAGGTGAACGCAAGACTTTAAAAGTCCGTTTTATTTCCCTTCCCTCAATAAAGCCTCCATGAGCACTTATCTAGTGCTTTAGAAGGGGCAGTAACGGCAAAATAAAAGATTCCGGCGAATTCGCTTGACGAAAAGGGAGTGGGACAATGGCAGTTCAGATATAAATAGGCAGCTTGTAGAAGTTTGTCTGTAAGTGAAGGTGGAAGGCAGACTTCTATGGAATGACTGACGCATTCATTCCTGATGACATCACAATACTACATCTTCACCATATACGATAGTAATTTTTGAAACAGAACGAATTGCATCGCCCAATTCAAACATCGTGTTCTGCTTTCATCGCTCAGATGACCATGAATATGAATCTTAATGTCAGATAACCATAGTCTGAAAACGTTACGCAGCCGCCAAGCTCTCCAATTTAATAAGAATGCCACGCCATCTAAAGTAACAGGAGACCTCCGTTGGCTCTCGAAACCCAAAGTTAAAGCTCCATGTGGTCCCTTTAAGTCGACCGATTTTAAGCCTAAACGGTCTCGCGTCCAACATTGTCCCTCTTCTGCAAATGAGAGAGTAGTCTTGAAACTCGATAAAATCATGGATGAGGGTTCATTGAGCTTGCCTTCATCGACAGAAAGGGAAAACTGTAGAATTTCGCAGCAAGCTCCACCGGAATCGAAAAGGAGGACGATGAAATTCCGACCGAGGAAAAAAGCCTTCTAGATTGCGAATTTATATCCTCGGTAGTTCTCAACTCAAGCAATGACGACCACTTGACAATAAAGTTTGTTAGAACCACCCTTAACCCGAAAATAGCATAACTCTTTGAAGAGTAATGACACGAGCGGTAGATCTATCTTGCGTGTGTTTCCCCGCGTAAATATAATGAAGAATGTTTTTTTAAAAAGGAGACGAACAGAAAAACATATCTAAGGGAGCATTCAGAAAAGGGTGTCGAAAAACATCCAATATTTGGTTTAGAAAATGGTTTGAGGGGTTATCAAAAACTTTGTCGGAAAACAAAGGCAGTCCGATAGATATGTTTTCTTTAATTTTTCCAAAACGAAATTCGAATTTTGAAGAAGAAGACACGATCGCGGGACAAGAGCTTTATTAGCCGGCGATCGTGTCTTCTTCTTCAAGACTGCTTCCTGGGACTCGTCTCTTTGCTTCTATTGGAAATTCGAATTCTTCAAGTATTTTAGAAAACTATCTCATAAAGGCTGGCGTCGGAAGTTGCAAGTGCTCTCATGGAACACAGGTGCAAAATAACTTGAAAATTCAATCAAGTTGATGTACAGAACTTGTTTCAGACTCACATGAACTACTGAAGGCCGATGAAATCAAAATATTCCAAAACTGGGTCTTAAGGCGTGCGAACGTCTTCTATGCTCTTATTAAGCAAACCGTGGCTCTCGCAGCTTGGTGTGCGCTGGCAGTTCTCTGGCACATGGTTCCCTAGCGTTTTCGCTCCCGCTGGGCATATAGGTTGTGAGCATGGTTGCCCAGTCATCCTCCTCTTTCTGGCCCGCCGTGGTGCGGTTGTTGTTGGTTAAAATCCTGGTCAAGTGCTTATTGTGGACTGCGGGGTGTGGTGGGTCCGGCCGTGCCAGCCACCTGCGTCCCCTCCTGCCTCCGGTCTTCTTAACTATATCTTGATACTGAGCCCAGATGGGGAGGAGGGGAGGTTTGAGGTAGGTGTTGCGCAAGTCTACTCTCACTATAAACTAATTCACGCGAAAGTCACCGTGCCTGCTTAATCTTGCTGTGGAGCACACCGTTGACATCCTCGTGCACGATCGTTGAACTGTCATCATGTATCATCTAAAGTTTGCACCCTATGCATTGAGTGGGCTAAAAACAGAAGGAGTTCATCTCTTATTCATAGAAATTAATCAAAACATTCTGGCGAAACCCGATGTCAAATGGCGACAATAATGTTCAGGAAGTCGATGGAGACACAAATACTTTTAACGGTTTTAAATCAAGCACCCTATGAGATAGAAGAAGCGGTTAGATGGTAGTTGGTAGCCCTTCCGGTACCGAAAACTCCCAGCTACCTGACTTACGGGACCGGTCGTAATAGGGGCTGTACGGGTGGGGCAAATGAGTGGAGGCGTAAATGGCGCTTGTAGGGAATACCTGGAATTGACGATCCTGATAAAGTTGAAACCTAATTTAAATAAGGTGAAAAATGCAAGGAAGGTGAACACTTCGGGTATGACTGACGTATGAGACGCCTTGCTGTTGTAGTCTGAACCCAAGAGGTAGTAAGCGCGCGATGTGGTAGGTGAAGTGCGCCCAGTTCAAACCCAGCAATGTCGAAGCGCCCGGGGGGGGGGTGCCGAAGTGCCTTAAACTGGAAGTGCAGGAAATGATCGGTAACTGGCCATGGCGGTGTTTACAAGGCGCCACAGTTTTCAGCCAAACCCCTGCGACCAAATACAACCGGGCTGTTCGTAAAGGCGGGGGGTGGAGGGCAACACTCTATCAATACGACTGATGCAGTGGATGGAGTATCGGTAGACACCCTAACTGAGCCTCGGTTGTCCTTTCGTACACGATCGCACCGGACTCTACTGGAGGTCTGGAGTAAAAGACCCAAGGATGCAGGCAAACCACCGAAACGGAGACCCGCGCCAATCCGCCTAGGATAGTACCTATGCAATGAATCTGATGCAGGTAATACTGTGCGCACATGCAACTAGAAGCATAATGGGAAGCATGATGAATCATAATCCGTTTAGGATAAATCTTTCGCCTTTTACTAAAGATTTCCGTGTGGGGGTGCAATACAATGAGTCTATATAGACAGTCTTGCAGCGCCTCGTTCTCAAGGCGGTTAAAGTGAAGAAGAAAGTCATCCTGACAGGGCCTCTGTGCGTGCACCCCCAGACATAATGAAAACGTTATCACAGACACCGAAATCGAGCCAGTAGGTACAATTTTAGAATCAGTGGACAGGGCTACCAACTACCATCCTGCCGAAGAAGCTATCTACAAGCATTTCACGGGTGAGTGGGATCTCAATGCAGTGCAACATCTGCCTCGAAGGATGATCAAAACCACATAAAGCTACCGACAGTTGCCTTTCGAGGACCCAAAAGACCGAGGCAGGGACACCAACTAGCTAAACACATAGCAATGTTTAGCGTATGTTCAAACGGTCTCAAATATCTTAGCAAGACTCCGTATATTAGTCAGAGTGGAAGACTTCCACAAACAGGAACCAAAACTGCGTCGCCAGAGGATTCACCCAGGGCGAGATCTCTAACTGTTCAAAGGCCAGGCTAAATTTGCAGAGGAGTCAAACACTGTGGTTAAATTGGTCGACAGTTACGGCATAGGATGTGCAGGTAGCAGCGAAGACAGCAGAGATCGCATTTGAAGTGGGATTTCATGTCCATAATAAAGGCCGCAGGTTCGACTTTAGTGTTGACTAGGTTACGGTTCGTGGTGTTGATTCCCCACAAAACACATAGTAGAGGCATAGCGGCTACACGACCCAGAAAAACATCATATCGATGTAGTTGCAGCCAACGCAGCTTTATGTACCAGCGTGGCAGGGGCAAAGCGCGGGAAGTGATAATGCTTATTTTGCCGTCGGTCCTAACGATCTGCTAAACAGGCAATTCAGAACGTCTAAACGGGACTCGCTATAAAGAGGGAGATGTAATGGAGTGATGTTTTTGATAACAAAGAGTCCGCGTTGACCTTTCAAAAATCAAGTCCCCGTCAGACTCATGGAAATGAACGTGGCCTCTTCCTTAACCCAGCTACCCAGCAGCAAGGTGGTATCTAGCGTCAATGGCTAAAGTATGGGCGGCATAAGCCGCTTACCACAAGGACAACCGCCAAGGGTGAGAGTTGATACTAGTAATGTAATTCAATGTGACAAGTGGGTTGACATTAATTTGCATAATTAAAATAGCATCTTCCACTGGAAAGTCAATTTGACGATTTGGGCACCCGCCAAAGTTGCAGTAAACCAAGATCATCTGAACAAATCCAAAGCTAAGGTTTTGGCCTCAAGTCATGGCTTGCGTGAAATGAGGTTCGCTTCCGGGGTTTACGCCACGCATTTGTAGAGAACACTAGTAAGGAGTATTCAGTTGTTGGATTCGATTATCACACAAACTCCAATTAAACATGCTGCAATGAACCCTGATTTTCAAAGGAGTATGAATGCATAATATAATGTAAGATGTTGGGCGCAAGTTTTTACAGAGAGAAATAAAAACTAAGCTTATTGCAGGGGATAGTACATTGACCGGAGTTTGAAGACATGAAGAGCTCCGCTTAAAGTAGCCTATCCTGAATTTACCTCCCCTCGCTCAGATAAATGACCTAAGTTCAGCATTGGTCACGTACCCTAGCCCACGGATACGACGTTAAATACGTCTCAACAACTGTTTCCGGTCAAAAGTGCAAGTGCGCTACTGCAAAACCGGTTATATGTTTGCGAAACTCAAATCCCATCACAAACTTATTTTATTTCAATGCAAATGTTGAAGCTTAACCATAATCTTTTCTATTTACTTATGGTTGTTTAAAAGCTAATAGTACATGTTGAATTCAAGACAAATCCTATGCCAAAATCCGGTCGCATAAATTTGTCAGGAAACGAGAGCACCGCACACTAGGGCTTACAAAGTTACTAAACATATGAGGCGGCAAGTTGGGCTTTAAAATACAAGTTTTACAAACATTGTCATCATAATCTTACTTTTCGGCCGCAGTATTCACCCAACCGCTGTGAAGACCCATCAGGACCATCAAAAAGTTTGACGTAATCGTATCTAGAAAAAACGGAGAGGATACATTACTGTATAATTTCACACCATAAAATATATACTTATCTGTCAATTTAGGCACGCTGATGTACTCAAGACTTATACAAATAGTCGAGTCCGAAGCATGAAGAGTGCTCAAGTCAAATGGAGTCGATTCGAAGGGACCTGTGAGGCTTTTTACTCTTCAGATAGCGGTCTGATGGTTGAAAGCGAATTGAGTGGTTGGAATTTTTATATCTTGCGTAAATGTACCCGCCCTAACTTTCGAAAAGCGGGCCTCATTTATTTTCGTTTCTGAGCATTAGTACTCAGGGGTAGCATAGACGAAGTTTTCTCTCATCGTTGCATTCAAATATCGGTTGGTAGTTCGAGACTTACAGTCACAGATCGCTGCATTAAAGGAGAGGAGGCAATGCGTACGAAATTCTACTTTCAGCAGGAGGAAAAAAGGATCGAATCACCTGATTTATTTTATTTATTCATGCCAGTCAGTTATAACTCTAATGCAAACCCAGAAAACTTTAAACTTGAATTTTGGCTAGATCGCAGTTGGTACCTAGGCCCCGCACTACAGGTGACTGGGGGGTTTGTTTACTGGGGCTATTTTGTTGGTCTCCATAATCACATGTGACCCATTTGGCTTTCGTTTTACGGTTGAGGTTCGGATTAGGGTACCGGTTAACAGTTTCCGATTTTCGGGTTAGGGTTATGCATTTAGGCTTAGGTTTTCGCGTTACGGTTAGGGTTTGAGCGTGCGATTAGGTTTCAGTATTACGGTTAGGTTTTTCATTTACGCCTATGCCTAAGGGTTACAGTTACGTTTACGATTTCAGTTAGGATTAAGGCTAGGGTTGCCGTTAGGGTTAACGGTTAACGTTTAACGTTGAGGTTAGGGTTAAGGTTAAGATTAGGACTAGGGTTAGGTCGCTGTCCGCTTCCCATTCCTGGCTACCAACTGCGATCTAACCTGAATTTTTTCTAATTTGAACTTGACAGTTGTTTGGTTAATGAAAATAGTTAGCTTGTTCCTCCTCGTCTTTTTCCGCAAACCTCTTGACTGTGAATGACTGTCCGGGGTTTAGATCGAGGTTATCGGACAAAACTGAGCAAACGTAGTTTTTATGGCAATCCGGCCACGTCGATCAGCGCCATCCCAGCATGACGTTTAATGATCACACTTACAGTTAAGTGCCCAGTCGTCAGTATTAAGAGGAGTACGAACTTCAAATTTCATTTATTGCTTATTTTTGAATATAACTGTACCCCTTCTTAGTTCATAGTAGCTCGATAACTAAAAAACCTTTAATATCGAGTAAGTGAAATCATTTGCCATGGGGACGGCCTGCTGTAAGCAACGTAGACCATATTAAGATACCTAATCTGTCAAGAGCGTTGCTCATATCTAATAGTGTGGATTTCGGTTTTTAAACTCTAGCCGAGCCGTCCTCTCCTAGCATATAAATGATAATTATAGCAATCTTCCCCTCTCACCAAGCACAAATAAACCAACAAAAACGCTAGCAACAGAAGCACTGCACAACCATATGACAGAGGTGGAACATAACATTCGCGAAACCTCGAAAAAAGTGTGTTTAATATGGGTAAGGCGAATGCCTACTCGGGCGCTAGACATTTCGTTGAGAGCTTCGTATGTCAAAGAGACTGAAAGGACCATTCTGCTTTGATCCAAATATTTCGAATGCACATGAAAACAGATCATTTGGCTAATAGGCAACGCAGTATTTTCTGTCCTATTTGCAATCTAAATAAGATACTGGTGAGCCCGCAGTGAACAACAGCAAACTCGATTCCAAGGTCAGTGAATGAGTATCACTGAGAGCCTGAAGCACAGGCATTTCACATACCTGACGTCCGAAGCACCCTCTCCCCATACAGTGTGGAACCAACCCCCTTACGACCTCAACTGCTCTAACTATGCAGCATGCTACACAGACCAAACCGTTCTTCAGCCTAAGGCTTGAATTTCCAATCATTAAAGTGCCAAATAATACTGCTGACCACAAATTTTTATATATGCAACAGGGTAACAAAAGCTCGCACAGGTGTATCCCATGAAGTAATTGCCGGGTATCAACGTCACCGGGAATTGTGAAGTAGTGAAGCATTCTCAGCTGCTACGAGGCTTTATTATTTGGAAACCAGGATTTTAACCTAGGAAAAAGACTAAGCAAAGTACGGGTTTAACGAGGTCTTCTGGGCTTCTAAAATAGGTGAAAAAGTACTCGGTCAGATTAGCGGCGAAAAGAGGACCTGTCTTGAAGAAGGACTGGGCATCCAATCCGTGTCGCAGTTAGAGAAATTCTTAATGTCACGAGGATAGTTATTTATTTTCTTGCACCATCATCGATGTGTTGATGATGGGAACTGGCACGTAGTCATCTGAGACTGAATCTTCACCCTCAGTCAGCTCTGTCATATAAGAATGTCGTCCATTGACTACGTCCCACATTCTTAAAGAAAGCAAAGTCCCCGCGATAACCGTTCAGGTCAATAGCAAGAGAGATATTCGTTTGTATGTTGTGTCCTTCTAGACAAACGTACATATTGTCTTTATTTTACTAGCTAGCTCACTACCGTAGTTAACCTATTTTTATCTGCATGCAAATGTAAAGACAAATATTTGAAGCCTCACGTGCACAGAGTCTCTTCTTCTATTTCAAAGAATGAAAAACGCAGAAGAATGGTGTAGTTTTTTAGGCTTGCGTTGATTGTCCAGAAGCACTGCTGGTTCACAGGGTAATCGAGGTCGCCAAACTTGGCATGGGAGAAGAGATTCTGGGCTGTAAGCTCGGCCTTTAACTCTCCACCAC
>CACRXP010000262.1:33936-52661 GCA_902702965.1 Spirometra erinaceieuropaei
AGAGCGCAGTCATAAAGGTAGAATTGTAAAGGAAGGGAGAGACCGGAACAAAATCTGTTTCAAATTTACTATTGACGGCTATTGAGGGTTGATTTTTAGAATTACAGATCGATCCGTTTGAGTCCAGTTTTCTGTTTGCATTTAATAGTATCTATGATCAGATCAGCATCAGCGTTTATTGCCTATCAGCCGAAGGACCTGATGCGGAAAGAGTGTGGGTGTTTTAGGATTAATTAATAAATCCTATATGCTACCTTTGAGATTTAACAGCCGACCTTGATTGCGGCAGCGATTACAGGTGGGGCAGGCCCACTCTCGTTCTGTTTTAAAATGTTCACGCGGTTTTCCACATTAACTTCGCATTGTGTGGTATGAAAGTATAGATTTGCCGCACGATTTAGTTTCTTCCCACTCAAAAACCACACATCAAACAAGTGTTGTCTTAAGACTTCATTTGTGGACAGAAGGACTATAGGCAGAACGGCATTACCGACAAAGACAAAGGAGACTGGAATGGCCATTGCTGGCTTATTAGCCGTCGTCAACCAGTCATACCCAAAGCCCGAACTGTGGAACACCCGAGCCTCGAACTCGCGACCTGTTAGTTAGAAATCCATGCCTCTAACCACTGCGCCACGAGCCCGTTGTCCTGTCGGTTTTCGATGGGGAATATACAATGGTAGGGGCGCTCACCGATCGTTCATACGGAACTCACTCGTCGGTAATGCCATTCTGCCTACATATCATGCGCCGTTGTGCGGCTGCTGGTTGGGCTCGAGAGAGAGAGAGCCCTTAAGGCACAACGGAACTAGTGAGTTCCGTATGAACGATCAGTGAGCGCCCCTGCCACAGAAGGACTACTGTTATTTTTAAACAGAACCCTGGCGTCGGTGAACGCTATTACTTTCCAAAAACACTGCCTATTATCCAAAGATATGGTGAAGCGGGGAGTCAATAACCAAGAGGTTTCCTGACAAAGATGGACTGATCCCCCAAGTTTATCTGATATTGCCGGCCAGCCATACTCCAAAGCAGATGTAATGTGGTCAGCTAAACCCACCAGCAAACATACGCCCAAGGAAACAGTGATCTTGCGCTGGTGCGAGTCTTCCTAACTAACAAAGTGGCTTCAGAGAGAAGCAAAACTGTAATAAACTCATGCTGGACATTATTAGGCAACCCATTAGAAATCAGCCGGACGAAGAGATTTACGGGTCTGTTAAACAGAAGGCATTGTGGAAGGCAAAATAGGTCAGTGTGCTACTGAGGCCACATAAAGAGCATGATAATATAGTTTTATTGTCATTACTTGATGAAAGACTTGGTAAAAGTTGAACAATGAACAATGACATAGCATCAAACCACTGACAAATAAACAGGTTTACCTTCCCTCTCGATAAGTCATTGCTCGAACACCTTATAGGTTATTCTGACCTAGGGTGTGACTATTTCCATGCGCGTTAACTAAAATAAAGTTTCGCGGTTCATTCCTGGATAACCGTCTTGGAGCTGGCTCTCAACAGATAAATATATTTATGCATTTTACTGCCGCAACCCCAATCGGATTTGCGCAGTTTATTATTTTTATTTAGAAAAAAGGTAGCCGGGCCGACCCAACCTACCATCATCGTTAAGGTAGCCGCCTCACTATTTCAGATGGATACTAAGTCATTGATCATGAAGATGTCCAACCAGTGAAAATTACTCCGGGGTTCTTGAGCTAAACTGCCCCAACACTTTGGCAACAAGAAAAGCAGGATAGGGTGTAAAGCTAACCACAACTGGATTAGGGCTTATGAAATGAATAAATGGAATGACCGTCCAGAAAAAGGACAACATTTTATGCCTTCCGTAGATGTATTGAAGTACCTGATTGCCAAAGGAATCTATTTCCGGTTTAATTAAAAAATAGTCAGTGTACGTCTTTACGTGCATCGGAAACATAATGACTCCTAAAAAATTCAAATGACTTGTAAGGAATGAGAGCGGCACGGGACGAGTTCCTTTGCTGTGAGATAAAAAGTAATTATCAGAACATAATGAATTATTTAAAAAGAGGTCGAACTAAAGCAATTAACTTTCGTAAGCTGATAAAGACCAGATCTACTGAAGTTGTTGATTGTGGCAAGAACTAATTGCCCTTATACAGAAGTGCAACTTGGATGAACAAACTGGCATCCTTCTATGACCGCACAAATATATTTCTTATTAACATAATAAAAATCAAGGGGACAAACGTACATTGCCACAAAATTTAGAGTACCTATGTAGTTCTTAAACCTGACCACCGAAGCAATATTTGTGCCTAAGCGTCTACTGACACATCCTCGGTTGAGTCTCAGGCAAAAACAGCAGTAATAATGATTTGCGCTGGACGAAACTTATTTTGGACAAACGTAGCCAAGTTGCGATACTTGCCTCCTCTAGATTTTCCGCATAATCTGTCCAATCAGTTTGAAGACAAGTCCGTTCCGTGTTTAGGGACAGCATTTACTGGCATCAAGTCCGCTGACAATTCCCTCAAACAAACTTCTTAAGAACGCGGTTTCTGAATAAGTCCTTGCCGAGCGTAACCATTTTATGCCCTTACACGCATGAGGAAAACCCTTCCGCGGGCAGGTAATTGTTAAGCCAGGCAAATGAATACGCACCCAGTCATAGGTCTTTGAAAGACATGACTATGGCTCTCATTGAAAAAATTCCCATCGCCTAGACAATTCGTTACTTATAGGCAAAGAATATGAAAAAACAGTCTATTGTTTTGTTTAGGCGAGACGTCGGGACGGGAAAGTTATCTGGTTTAGAAGGTAGAGTTTGAAATGCTTATAAAATTAGCCAAAAACAAAAAAATCTGAAATGTGCAGCAGAAATGTGAATTGTCGTTTCCTAAAACAATTCTGCTTTACAATTTATAACTTAGCCTTAAAATCCTCTAAAACAAAGCGATTCATTTGAATAATCTTTAAAATCTTATTTTTCTTGTCTGCCGAACCGGTTTGGAAAACTACAGAATAATATAAAGGACATACACTATTTCATTACCAAGGAATTTACAGGGAGCAGTGGTTTGGCGCACTGAGAGACGTTTTGATCGGAATGAAGACGCGTTTTAGTAATTGGCTTGCTTAGATATGAGATGTCATGCATTTTGCTAGATTTGCAAATCATTGGAGTCTAGGAAGAGAAAACATATACCAACTACGCTGCCATTTGTAAGTACTACTTTTGTCTAAATTAGTCATCTACTAACTGTTTTTATTTCAGTCGTAATTTCATCAAACTTTTACATAAGAAGGGGTTTCTGCGAGAATAACTTCAACGGATTAATTCCATGTAACGCAAAGGCTAGTGTTTTGCACGGCTTTTTACATACAGCCGGGGACGGCGCACTTCCCCCCTCGAATGTTAAACGCTCGTTTTGACTATGAATCGGGAGATACAATCTTAGATAATTGGTGTCCCACGTTTGATAAATATCAGCAGAATTTGCAATTACGAGCAACTTTACCGAAATTTTGACAGTATTTTAATGTTTGCTTTGCGCTGACATACATTCACATTATGACATTTGGGCGCTCACAGATTGCATAACGGAACATGCTTGTTCCGTAACCTGATCAGTGGGCGCGCATCTGTCATGATTGATATTCCCGATCACAACCGATAGGATAATGGGTCCGTGGCTCAATGGTTGAGTGTCAATCTCCATGACCAAAAATACCGGGTTCGAATCTCAGATAATCCACGCTTGGGATTGGGTATGACTGGCTGATGACGGCCAATAAGCCAGAAATAGTCATCCCGATCTCCCGTTGTAATATGAATATGATGAAATAACACGACTGAAAAATGTTGGGCTAATCGTTGTCCACAGGGAATAGCTCACACGCCTACGATTGATTAATGTTACATAGGAAAGCCCTGCACTCGAATACGCTGGAACAAATACTCTCATTTCTTATAAGAGGTCATACATGTGAGAGTCGAGGCCGTGCTTTTTGTAAAAGAAGTAATATCGCAATCAGTGTCTCCGTGTCACGTGCAACAACAGCCGAAGCCTGCGAACGCAGCGTCAAAGCTCCAATCATTTTTGTAAGATCGGCAGTTTACGGTAGACTTTCCTACTTATAACACAGAAAAAAGGTGCCTTTTCCGAATAGCAGTTAGTTCGAGAATGGTTGCATTTGCAGCTCCATAAAGTTTGTTGTCAATCTATTTCCATTATTTCACTTCACAATGTCGGCGCAGTGACCAAAATTCACATACATCCAGAGCAAACATATTCCGTAAAATTGTTCATATTGGAGAGTGGCGGAGTTGATGGAACAATTCAGTCTGTTTAAACCAGTGTTTATGTCTTAGAGTGCAGAATCCGCAACGACTTACGTTCTTGCCCTCGAGATCGAAGTGGGTAAAGTTCAGGAAGATTGTTGATTTGGGAGCGGCAACGATCTTCCAGATGCAGTTTTTGTTCGGAGGATATTCGCTGGGATAGCCGGGTGTTTGAACTGTCCCATTGGCAGCATTTATTACACCGCCACACGCGTCTGGAAAGTATTCGGACAACATTTTAGCGAACCAACATATTACGGTGTCATTACGTGGATCTTTTAAGATGTGAAAATGTGATATTCCGTGTCCAGATCCTGTTTGGACAAAACACTACCCCAATTCTTGAGAATACACAATTTTCTCACGCCTATTTCCCGAATGAAGCGGTGAAATGATAAAGTCGGTTTGAAATTTTAAAATGAAAGGAAAAAATCTTAATGTTTCGTGCTTTGTTTAAAACTTTCAGGTTACATTGCATGACTTATGACATAGAAACTAAGGAAAACGTAATATTCACCCATTGTGTTGGATAATCTACTAGACAAATAATATGCGCTGGATAGTTAAAACGCAAGTCCAGATTTTAAATGTATAACTAAGAAGATGCGCTGTGGAGCAGAAACTAACACAGACGATTAGTCCTCTCCGAGTCACAAAAACGGGGAAATGAGAATTCGGCTGTACTTACGAGGAAAATTATGAATCATAAAATGCGCCCACAGGTCGCGTTAAATTCATAAATAAGTTTCATAAATACGTGGATTGTTTTAAGCCGCCTATTCGCGTTGGGTTACAAAGAATATAAAACATTTCGTACATGGACTACATGCTAAAAGTGCCGGACTTTGACAGAGAAAATTTTCGGCCCTCTGGCTATGTCTGACATTTGAGAATCATAACTTAGTTAGTAAAATAAAGATTTCAGGTCGCCTTCCAACATTTTTAAACCGCTTGTCATTATTCCTTTTGTTGAAACGTAAACATTGAAACGAATTACTTGAAGTGAATCATAATTAATATAGGCGTTCAGTACTTAAAACCTTACTGAACATGATCGACGTTGTTATATACTTGCCTGACGTACACTGCCAAAAAGCTTCATGTCCCCCACCTTGATTTATGCAATTAGTGTAATTTTCATGATGGCATGTCATACCTAAAAAGCATTAGATTCGTTCATAACGGACTTAAGGGGCCTATGGAGGCTGGCTTGCCATAAATTCAAGCGCACAGTTAACATAACTGTTAAAAATGGGTTTCTATAGGTTGTACTTTCCAATCTATCGTATTGTAGCATTCCAGGAGACGCAGTAGCCTAATGAAAACGATGGGTAAACAGTGCAATTATTGCATGCTTGCCTATCTTCCAGAATCAGATGTAAAAACATAGTGCGGGAAAAGTGAGTCTTTTGGCAAAGAATTTAAAATGATTGATATTTTGGCAGATTTTGAATAATTCATATTGATTCAACTGTGAAAAACTAGGCGCCTCGGGGGGATTCGAACGCACGCAGTAAGGGGAAGGCTTTACTACAGCTGACGCTCTAACCACCTGAGTTACGAGGCCCCGCCGGACGACGTTAGTTTAATCACATTTGGGTCAAGTAGCCCGCCCAACCTACTGCAACGTCTGGAATCCACCAAATCTGATACAGTAAGTTGACTGCCCAAGCAGGATTTCCTAAGTAATTCACCTAGAATCCACCAGATGACTACCAGGCTAGCGTAATTCATTGATATTTTGGCACATTCCTGACGTTGCCGTAGGTTGGGCGGGTAACCTGACCCAAATGTGATTAAACTCGCGTCGTCCGGCGGGGCCTCGTAGCTCAGGTGGTTAGAGCGTTGGCTGCGCTAAAGCCTTCCTCTTACTACGTGGGTTCGAATCCCACCGAGGCGCCGAGTTTTTCACAGTTGGGTCAATATGAATTTAAAATTAGTTTCAAAAGGTATCAGCCTGTGACGGATATAACTCCTATAGTGTCACAAGTCAACGGCTGCCTAGAGATTCCAGCCGATGTCTGCAGAGGTGGATGCTGGAAACAAGTTGACAGTCAGACTCGACGTCGAGCTGTCGACCTATAACTGACAAATGAGACCTCCTTAAGCTTGAGGCCATTGATGTTGCTGGCTGGGATGCAAGGCAGAGGAACAAGTTTGGGGAGCAACTAACCGCTCCGTCAGCCGCCATAGGAATTTGCCTACGTCAAACTTGACTTTGTGAATCTCTATGATAATGGGAGACGACGGTAAGGCTCATGGTTGGCACCAGTTCACACTGCGGTCACGAGAGATTGAAAGACATGACGCAGGCTAAAAATGGGATCAGAAACGCACCTACAGCCAAAATCGACGACCTATGCGGATGGCAGCACGCGCATGCGGGCCAGGAGTCATAGGTGAGACCCATGCACAGGTCCCACCAGTTTCTACAAGGGGGCAGCGGAAGTCACTAACTGGGCAGTCAGGACAAACAGTTCCCCTTTCCCACGAATGTCTCTGCAGCTTCTGATATTCTACCTGGCAATACCGTTTTCCCTGCCGCTGTGCAAAGAAATATGCTACATATTATTCTAATTTTGGTATCTAAGTTTATCTCCCATACCGCCCCACGATGGCTGCTGGGTAGGCACTTTTCCCAGTTAATTTGGTGCTCATAGCATTACTTTTTTGGGCTAAGATAGCTAGAAGTTAGTGGGTTGGGTCAATGCCTTTAGGCACTTTTTTAAAACTCCACCCCGGTGGACTATACATCCAAATTCAGCAGAGTTTAATATCCCTTTCACGGCCAACTGTGATTACGGTTGGATTCAGGTAAATTGTACTACCCACAGTTGCAATGCGCACCGACTCGTGACACGTAAAAGTTTCAGACAAAAATTCAGAAAGTCAGCTGCTGCCAAAATTCTTTGAACGCATGAAACTACATCTCTAACTGAATAGACGATGATCATGATAAACGAAGTTTCCGGTTCGTTTCAATTATTGTCACAGAACATGCGCAGAATGGGGACGTTTGAAGAAACAGTGATTTCAAACATCGGGCGCGAAAATAAACGTGGACGCAGGGAAGCAGAATGTGGGCATTTTTTCACCAACTTCAGATCTCCTTGGGTATTTCGTATTTTCTATAGGCTAGGCGACGCTCCGAATCATTAAAGGCCACCTTCGGTATCCGTTAATCGAATTTGGACTTGGTTGCCCAGGATACTTGGTGCCTGAGTAACTTCTGTTAGGAAAGGGAGAACGATTTACGCGTCTGCCCTTAAGTTATGCAACATTTACAGAACACACCAAGAAACACAACATTAACACTGCAAAAATAATGTTCAATAAAACAGGTAGATCGCGTAGTTCTATATTCATGTGAAACTTGAGTGAGTTTGCGCATTTGGGTTAACCTCTGATATAATGAAGAGGCAGCCTTACAATGGTATCACATATGCTTATATGTACAAGAGCTGATGCGAAATGCACACAGGCGTAAGGAGCTGGTGGTGGCAGGTCACAACTACCCTCCTTAAGAGGACTGGACAGTTTTCAAAATCAGGTTTAAGTCGGGTTGTTTTTTCACGAACGAAGTCCTTTGAGGCAGTTCTTCTATCTCAGTCCGTCTAGTCCCAAACTCCTTGTAGCCAATCGAGGCCAGAGGCTTCAATCGGACTTAATCATGGTCTCTTTGACTTGACGTCATTTTGCTCATTTATCCACCAAATTTAACGCACGAAGTATTTTGCAATAAACTTGAGGGGGCACACGACAAAACTCAGAGCCTACTATCAACTGAGTATCTGTTGAGTTTGCTCGAATTTTACCAAAATCTTACATCACCTTTGCGGGAGAAACCTATAAGCAGATTCAGGGCATTCAATGGGCTCTCCATCTCAGGCTTATTGACAAAGCTGGTCTTACAAGAGTTAGAGAAGACAGCCTTCATCCGGCAGTAGCCAATCGTTTGGTGTCGTTACGTTGATGACACTTTTGTTCTCTTCAGAAAGAACATGCTGTGGAATTCCCACAATCTGATCAACTCAGCTTTCCTCGGTATACAATTCACGGGACGGGAAGAAATTGGAGTGGCATTTACTTTTACGTAATGTGCTCGTCAGGTAAAGTTCAAAGGCAAAGTAGGAAAAACGGTTTACAGCAAGACAACAAACACCATGCAGCTCACACTAACTTTCCGATGGCTTATAAACAAAACTGTGCGGAAAAGTTCCTTACATGCGTACTGACTCAGTAGAGCAACCCAAAGGAAAAGCTTTTAAGGCCCAATACGTCAGCGATCAGGTTGCGGGAAAAGGCTATCAGAAGGCGTTTACAAGCCGAAGTCTACGTGGTCGACAGGGTGGACCCGAAGGGAGACCCCACCGATGGCGTGGCATGCTCTGCTATAAATTAAGAATGTTTCAAAGACGACTAGGAACGCAGCTAGGGGACTGGCTGTTGGAATTTCACATCGGCTCAAAGCTAACATGTATAGCAGGGTCATCGTCGGTAGCCGTTAATCGAATTTGGACTTAGTTGCCCAGGAGACCTGGTGCCTGAGTAACTACTGTCAGGAAAGTGAGAACTTTATAGATCTTACGAAACGCTTCATTGGGGTCTACATGTGTGGCATACCTAGACCAAAAACACAATCCTTCATCTGCTGCATTAGGAGACAATATTTACTTCTCGCCCACGTGGATAACGTCCGAACTACGCCGGCTGATGCCCGCCAAATTAACCGGTGCAGATACAATTAATCCACTTCTTCCTTGACAATTAGCTGACGCACTGTGTGAGCCGGTGTTCACGAAATTTCGGAAGACCATGGAAGAATGGCACGGGAGGGTTGTAGCGTTAGTCGACCTTCGACCACCGTAGGCGTGGTGTCTGAAGGTGGTTCTTCTGTGTGCACAAAATTGGTTTTCGCAATCTGATGGCGGCCGCCTATGCTGTTGCTAACAGACGCTGTCCCAGTGGCTTAGGATAGCTCGATTGAACCTTATAGATCACAGGAAACGCTTCATTGGGGGCTACATGATTTCCGGAATCGACAACATGCGCGAGAATGGCGCTGCTTATGCTCCTAGTTTCGCAGTTTCCAACCATGCCGGGAGGTGTTCCCGTATTCCCTTGGATAAGCGCCGACTCATACGACCAATATAACCTGCTCCACAGGAGCAAGTGAAGGAAGAGATGCCCATTGAGGTGGTCTGGGGTGGCAACTTATCCTTACTTTCTCCGCGTAAAATAGGGTTAGTGGAAAAGGATACTTGAACCCTTGCCACTGGGTAGGTTTGCGAAACAGCTTGATCAAGGCGTCTCTTTAGTTCACTCGCAGCGTCCCCTTGAAAAGGTATTCTAAAGAATAGAGTTTTCTTTTCGGCCGTCGGTGTGACGGGTTTTACCGGTCGTTCGGTCATATTCTTTGCAAAAAACCTGTCCGGATATCCGTTTTCACGAAGGATGTCTTGGATTTTCCTAAGTTCCTCCTCCATGCTATCCGTTGAGCAAATTTTTCTAACTTTTTGTGCCAAACATCGGACTAGATTTCGTTTTTTGTAGGGGTATGAAACTAACGAAGTTTATGTATTGTCCAGACCAGGTTTTCTTCCAGTGGACGCTTCTTCGGACACTCCTGTCAGGTTTCCTGCTTAGAAGAACATCTAAGAAAGGGAGCGAACCGGCGATTTCGATCGCCAACGTGAATTTGATAGAGAGATGTGCCTGATTTACAATGTTTAAGAGGGCATCTACGTCGGTTTATGCTGTGGCAATCGCAAAGATATCATCAACGTATCGGCCGCAATGTTTAAGTTTTTTCGATCTGATGGCTTAGTTGGAATCTCCCCAATTTGCCCATGAAGACATCGGCTAGGAGAGGTCCAAAAGGCGGGTCCATAGCGACGCCGTCTATTTGTCGATAGAGTTGGTTATCAAACAGGAACTGAACATTTAATGTGCATTAGACGGCGTTGCTATGGGCTCGCCTCTTGGACCTCTCCTAGCCGATGTCTTCATGGGCAAATTGGGGAGATTCCAACTAAGCCATCAGATCGAAAAAAACTTAAACATTACGGCCGATACGTTGATGATATCTTTGCGTGTGCAGAGCCTAAAACTTTTAAAATTATCATGGCACAAAACGGCTGAACGCATATCAAACATGGACAGAAAACAAAGTTCTGTTTACGGAAATCAGCACACCTTCACATCTCTTCCCGTCTGGATGCAGCTCATAGCCGATTTCACACTGACATCTGTAGCCTCCTAGAGTGTTGACGCAGATATGCTGACAGCCGTGCTTCGTAGTCTTGCATTCGTCAAATTCTGTCAGGGTAGAAGAAGAATATGGCACGGAGTTACAAGTCGACAAGGGACACTCTACGTAATGGGTGCAATTTTCTGTATAAGTTCAAAGCCGTCTATGGAAAAATTGCCATGCCCAATTATAAAAGCCGTCCATCATGTATTTTTTAATCTTAGGATTCGCACGTTTTTACATGTTGCAGACGCCTTTTTGCCATCAAGTTTTAATGAAAAGCCCTCCTAACTTGATTACATGGCCCTAGACAAGAATTATTCCCGATGAGATTGTGAGAAATTTGGAGTTTCCTGCAGTAGGGTTTGTTAATTCGGAGGGGGAAAATATAAGTAAACTTAAAATTACTACTGGGTCATTGATTTTTAAAACAACTAGGTCAAACTTTTTCAGTAGAAATAGAGCTATTTAGGGGCCACTGTTTATTTATTTCGTTTTTATTTAAAAAATTGAATGTGAAAAAGATTCCCAAAAGCAGAGAGACTACCGTTTGTTATGTATAATGAATAGTTTGGGATATTATAGGTGCACAGGCGTTAACTGCATATCCCAACCCCCTAATATTACCAAACATTATAATAGATAGTAGGACATAATCCCTTGTCGCCCTTGTTGCCAAAAACGTCTGTTTTATTCGCATAAACATTAATTGACAGTTTTTCAACATCATAAGATGCTAAATTGACTTTGTTAACAGAGCTAAGAAAATACCCATTTTAAAATATATTAAAATATCAATTCGGTAATTGCGCATGAATTTTAGTACTTTCAATCGATGACTTTCCTTCAGCAGATGACTACAAAGCAAATGTCCATCGTTTCAGTCGAAATTAGCATTAAAAAACCGGTCAGAACTCATTTCGTTGCCGTACGTGCAGTTGGCAATCCCAGTCTTACCCGAACCCCTAAGCCTCAATCCTTACCCCCTAACCCCTAACCACAACCCCTCACCCCTAACGCCACCCCCTAACACCCAACCCCTAACCCCTTGCAGGTACGGCTACAAAGTAAGATCTTGTCAAAAACCAAATTCGCTTCTGATACCTGAAGCGTTTTTGGCTGTCGTATGATTCACTGCGTCCAAACTCTTTTCCAAAATTAAAAATGTAGAAATATAAGAAGCCGTCAGAGCTCAGTGTTTCGCTGAGTGAATAGGGCAAACTTGCCTTTCTGAAATTTGGCCGTAAATCCTTGTTTTTCAACTGAGCTGTCGGAGACGAAACGAACGTACATCATGTTGTTCGTCGACTTAATGGGTGTTGGCAAGTTGGAGCCACACAGCTTCTTGAGCAGTGGTGAGGTCTCTGAAAGACCGTCACGTATTTCTAAGTAATCATACACACAGTTGTCGTGCTTTTCTATCTACAAAATAACGACATTTAAGGAAAGGTCGTTACACATAACATAAAAAACAAGAGTCTTGCATTGCTCTGTAATCCATTTATAAACCCTCCAAAGGCTCTTTTGGGACTACAGAATAAGCAAAATTCATCCAAATGAAAGAGGAAATTTCCAAGATGCCTTATCTGTTTGTCCAGCCTAGAAAATTTCCAAGACACACAAGGGTGCATGTCAACGTTATAAATTCGCACAGAAAACGTCCTCACCAGGCCTATTTATTTTTGTAAGATAACAAAACGAATAAGTTAGCAACTACTATTTTCATAGTTAAATGCAGGATGTGTCTCAATGTGCCTAAAAATGTACGGCAAATCATATATACATAAGACTTGTATGCAAGCCGGAATTCTAAGTTTGATGCAGCAAAAACGTCCAGGAGCTTGGGGAAGGGGATGGAATTAAGACTTACTACGTGCTAGTTACAACCTTACTTCTGACTGTACCATGTGAATACGCCGGTACGGTAATGATTACTTGGAAAAGTCGCCGTCGAAGTGTGGCGGGGTAATGTATGTATTTTTGTTGTAGAGATTACTAACAAGGACAAGGCGAGTTTTGGCTTATCGACCGCCATCAGCTGGCCATACACGACCACCCGTTTGCAGTTCCTGAAGTTCGAACCGGCGGTCTGCTAGTAAGAAATCCGACGCTATAATCACTGAGACATTAACTCCTTATCCTGCTGGTTGCGATGGGTAATTAACTATGTTATAGGGTGCTTATCGATAGCGCTACAAGACCCATTCGTTCCGTTGTGCTTTAGGGCCCGATCTAGAGCCCCGTAGACATACGCGCAAGGATTAGTAGTATAGGCAGAATGACATTGCCAACAAAGACGAGGGAAACTGGAATAGCCAGTTTTGGATTATTAGCTGTCACCAGCCAATTCACACCCAACACCAGGTTTGCAACACTTGGGGGTTGAACCCGTGTGCTGTTGTTCAGGAGTCCAATACCTTAACCATTGAGTCACTGACTCGCTTTCCCGTGGTTAGAGTATAAGATGTTTTGCCAATGAAACGCGAGTTCGAGCCTTAGGAATTGCAGATTCGTAGTCTCCTTGTCTGATCCCAGCGGACGCCCTCCATTCTTCTTCAAGATCTTTAAATATGCACAACGTGTTTACCCGTCAGCATAGAAAATGAAGAACAGAAAGCGATTTCATGGACCAAGTTGTATTCATACTAACGTTTGGGAAACTTTCTCATACCCATCACCAGAGCCGCTCGCTGGCTTTTCCTGACGGCCTTGATTTGTTAAGCCTTGCCGCCTGACTCACATCATATCCGTGTTCAATGCACGTACGTTGGCTGGCCTGTTTGTTTTTGGCTGGTTGTGGCCTCACCGGTTTCAACCATTGGCGAACTTGCGTATCTTGCGTCCCCCTCGCGCCTACCGTGATTACAGCTGAGTCGGCATGCTCGTCGGCCTCCCCCTGGTCGATCGTTGTTGTTCAGGCACGGTGTCTTCTGCCTCACGGGCACGTCCGTGAGACAGGGTGCCACGCCGGTCACGTGACTTTCGGTCGGCGCCCTCTTCGTCGCGAGCTTCGGCAGTCGGCTCCGTGCGACTTTCTTCATCCGCCCAATAGGCCCTGTCTGGATTGACTGGAACCTTCTGCGGGGCGCCTGATAGGTGGGATGTAGGTCCATGGCACGGTTGAGTGTGCCAGTTGAGGACCAACTTTCCAGCATCATTCTGGACATTTTATCACTGGCTCGGCCGATCACTCTCGTCTACTCTAAGGCGAAGCTGGTGTTCAGCTGCCGTGTGTGGCCACAGACCAGCGGCAGCTTATCCTTGCGGTTGATTGCTAGCTGGTGCTCGTGTTGAGGCGTTTGCTCGTTTCCCCAACATACCTTGCATCACAATTCTGGCATGGTTTGCTGTAGACCACCGCTGATTGTTCTCTAACTGGCAGAGGGTCTTTGGGCCTCACGATCTGCTGTCTGATTAGTTGATGCTAATTCACGGACAACAATCGCAAAAGGTTTCCGGATTTTTGACGTCGCCTCTGAAACGTTCTTCACACAGGGGATTGAGAACAAGAACTTTGGTTTCTCCTCGCTCGACCGCCCGCAGTGGGGCTTCTTAAGACATTTGCGTACGACCGACTTCGGGTAACCATTGGCCTCAAATAGGGCACGTAAGTACTTCACCTCCTTCCTGTCATCATCGTCGCCACAGTGTATTTGGGCGCGTTGGAAAAGGGTTCTGACACAAATGCGTTTGTGGCCGACGGGGAGTTGCTTCCACCATCACCTTTACCTACGAATGTCTCTGATGATGGATTCGAGTGAGAATCTAAAACGTCAGGCCAATAAATTTCTTGCTCCGGTGATCACATCTTCGTCTTCTATATGCGCCAATGTCAGTCGCCTTTCTATTCCCATCTGCCAGTTTTGTAACTTGTACGTCCAGAAAGGGCAACTGTGATTGATTGATTTTCTTCCATTGTAAACGTCGCTCCTTTTTATTACGAATGTGCCGACAACATGTCCGGCCCAGAACCTGGGGGGGGGGGGGAGAGACACGAGCTGAATACCAGCCCTACGAGCGTCTGCAAAACTAGTGCATATGATCGAGCTTCTAGAGTCGTGTCTTAAGAATCCCTTCACACTTAATAGTCAAGTGTATGAGAAAAAGAGGGGGACGCCGATAGGCACACCTCCGTGTGGACTAATTGCCGCAGCGGTTTTGCGGAGGCTTGAGCGGCTTGTATTCAGCTGGACCCGGGGGAGGCCGACGAGCATGCCGACTCAGCTGCAACCACGGCAGCCACGAGGGGGACGCAAGATACGCAAGTCCGCCGATGGTTGAAACCAGAGAGACCACAACCAGCCAAAAAAACAGGCTAGCCAACGTACGTGCATTGAGCAATGTATACTACGAGGCGGGCGGCAAGACTAAACAAATCAAGGCCAGCAGGAAAAGCCAACGAACGGCTCTGATGATGGGAGCGAGAGAGATTCCGTAATGTAAGTAGGAATACAACTTGTTAAATGAAATCGCCTCCTGCTCTTTTTTTTCTCCTCTGGCTGATAAACACGATAATATATCTGGGGTTCGAATCTTTGCTCATAGTGATATATGTATACACACACACACACATTGAATAACGGAGGTAATAATGCATTCCGACATGACATAATGTAAGGAACCTCGTCGGAAAATCGAGTCGTACTCGAGTACACCCTGATTTTCCAATGAGCCTTCTCCTTTCACATACATTTGCACATTTTGGAGTCAAGGACTCTTGTAAACAGCGTGGGAAAGTTTATTGGGTTTACTTTAGACGTTAGATCCCCAGGTTTTCGAAAATCTACCAAGTAAAGTCTTTTTCTTTACCCAAGGATCGTACCTGACGTTAACTTGTTTCCTCGGATGTCGGCTTTCAAGATATGCATATATCAAAAATGCATGATGACACAATATATGATTTTCGGAAGTAGAGAATGTTTTCAAAGTTTTCTTAAGTGGTTTCTTACACGCTGCGCTGACAATGGCGATATAATGGATTATAGAAAGGTGATTGGACCGTCCAAAGAAAAGTTTTATTCCTTTTGCGCTTTTGATCTTTCCCAAAACTCATCATAAAAGCTATTATCAGACAAAGCTAGCGAAACTCACATTGGGTTCAATA
The DNA here is from genome assembly GCA_902702965.1 of Spirometra erinaceieuropaei. Classification (NCBI taxonomy): domain Eukaryota; kingdom Metazoa; phylum Platyhelminthes; class Cestoda; order Diphyllobothriidea; family Diphyllobothriidae; genus Spirometra; species Spirometra erinaceieuropaei. Next base: position 49,623 of record CACRXP010000262.1, read on the forward strand.
TTTGTAGAACACAAATGCTGGGCGACCACACGCTTAATAAAGTAAGCAGCTTATGGATTCATTTTGAATGTTTACGTTTGATAGGATACTGACTTGATCCGCCTTATCGCGTCGTACCTTACCGCAGTTCGATTACCCGTCTTGGCGTTAGAAACATTGTCTGGACATTCTAGTGAAAGACACTTTATCGATTCTGCGCGGAGCTTTTGAAACTGAAAAAAGCTATTATTCGGTAGACATGTCCTTGGAGACGTGGGCAATAATGATAGCAATCAGCACATTTTAAAGAAAAACTATTCACCGCGAATATGTTTAACGCCTAATTTTGTAAAATGAGTGTAAAACGAGAAATTGTATTTCGTAGTTTTATATTTAAGAAAAACCGGCAATATGACATGGTAATCATAAACAATTTCCGTAAGATCTTAGCCAGTAAACGATGCCACTAACGTCACAAACCAAAAATATCAATAAAATCACAATTGCGTAACCGAACCAAACGAGTGTTTAGAGCCCAAAATATACGCGGTGTATACATTGTCCGGTGGATCAAGAAACGATCGCAAGTATTTGATGTTAGTGATATAAACGACAAGCGAAATTGTACGAAAAATTTAACAGGCAATACATATTTTCTGCGTGCTTTACTAAGCGTGGTACCTCTCATATAAGATTTATCGCGGCATTTCTGACAGATGTACGTATCTATGAGATAATTCCTGATTGATATGGTCGTTTTTGAAAAGCGGATTTAAAAAAACAGTCTCTTGTCATGCGAGTGAAATTAGGAGGAAACACAGGTTCAATCTTGTTAAGCACCTTGTGAATAATTTAACGCGCCAAAGTAAGAATGATAGAAACAGCGAAATCCTCAGCGTGACAGGTTCGAGGTTTAAGCAGGTTGTGTCATGTTCAAAATAATTCTCCTTGTCAAGGAAATGAATACTCCATGCTATTGTCATTGGAAATCTCAAATCTGTCTAGTAAGACAGTTTTTCTTAAAGTCAGTTAAGATTCCCAAATCATGCAGGGTTGTAAATATTAGTGTTCTAAGGCATCCTTATAGAGAGTTGGCCATTATTATCAGAAAGGACATCGAAAAATACAGTTTGTACCGAATATAGGGCAATGTATATTTCCGCTCAAATTTATAGGCATACATTCAACACAGAAAGAACATTTTCTAAAAGTGCTGAGTGAATGAGCAAAGAGCGAAACGTTTTGACTGCCTAAAAACTATCGCTTTAGTTCCCATAATCCCATTTCATCAGTAAGGTCACATGCTGTACTAATCTTCAGAGAAATCTGGATTTAAATACCGGCGATAGACATACTTTTCTCATGGATCTGAAGCATTGCACTGGATTGAAAATAGTACACAACCGAATAATAACCGGTGTATTAAGGCCTATTTTTTTACCTAAAGTCTGCCACGATTAACATTATAAGCAGACAAAACAAGTTTATCGTGGGAATGGCTTGAAGCTGCGCAATACTAGGAATTAAAGAATAGACTCTGAATATAATAAAATGTCACTTTGGATGAAATTGTTCGATTATAGAAGATAATGAAGACGAGACCAGAGTACATTAAACATTAATAACATCGTACATACCAAATAGCTCTTGAAAACGCACGCCAAAATGTCTAGACGCTGCCTTATTTGAGAAAAGACAATGAAGTGGAAACTTTTGGCAAGGACTATTTAGTTTGTTAGGTATTGTAGGGAATCAAACTTTAAGAAAACAGCGGATGAACGTCTTGTCCGACCATTTTTTGCAGAAACTACTGACCACTCGTTAAAGGTGAAAGGACGGCTGGCTGCGAAGAATTCCAAATAAATCCTAACGTCAAGCAAACTAATAATTTCTGAAATTTTTAACTGAAGAACATGGAGTTAAGTGCTCGGGATTGGGGTTTTAGTTAACATCTATGAGAAGAGTACGGTGTCATGTAAAAGTGTTTTAACTTTGTTCATCTCTCTCTATAGATAACCTTCCACCCAAATGATATGGCAGATGAGCTGCTTATCCAGGGTTCGTTGACAAAATCTCTCTAAAAGTAAAACTGTCGTAAATAAATTCGAAACAAACTTTGAAGGCTTGATAAAACTACAGCAGTACAGCGGGTGTAGCACTGTCTGAGATGGCGGTTAGGACGTAAATACTGCCCATATTTTGTCTTTTAAGTGCCTTAAAGAAGCACTCCAAATTTTTGGAAAATGATCTCCGGAGGGCACTTACATCGAATGACTGGAATGTGAGAGCGACGGAGAATCCCACAGGGACGACAATTTTCCAAATGCATTCCTTGTTTGGCTTGTAAAACTCAGGATAACTGGGACTAGTAATAATGCCCTCCTCCTGCACAACCTCACCACCGCATATTGCTGGTTTGAAAAAAAATAAAACAGTTTATACATGGACTAATGGGATGCGATGATTAAGAAAACAAAGTGGTCTTATAGATTTATCCAATCTCATCAGATACTAGGATATCTAGTAGATCGTTTTCAGAGATAATTAAACATTTATTCATTAAAAAAGGAAGAGGTTCTTCGGAAAAAGTCCAGTTGTACATGTGAATTTGTTAAATGTGTGACACCAACCCGTCGTCAGACGAAGTGAAAATAAAAGAGTGAGACAGTCACACTAGACCAATAGACGCGACAGGATAAACATTGACTGATGGACCATTCATTGTTTTGGGTGAAATTTTAATATGGCTAACGCCACCGTCATCCTACTTTGCTCGTCTCATAAGCTGGACGACTGGAGGCTCAAACGACTAGTCGTCGCTATTTTTCCCAGTCTCTTCTGGGAAGGTTACCTTAAGCACCTTTTCTCCCAAATATGCGAGGCTGCGCAGCGGATACCATTTGGATTTTACTGCTGGCTAACTGACGTCGCAATTGGCGGTGGCTAAATAACGACCACGTACAAACTGTGGCTTAGTCATAAGAGACTAATTTTCTAAATTTTGAACATAGTGGGTTCCACTAAAACCCATCAAAAATGACTCATACTGTAAACGAAACA
>CACRXP010000262.1:53913-111417 GCA_902702965.1 Spirometra erinaceieuropaei
CGACTACTTCCTCCGTCAGTGGGTGGTAGAATGATGAAGGGTCTGTTAAAATGTCTAAATCGATTTCTGGCACAGAACCGCTTCGGTAACCGCTCTCCTGGACATACCAGTCCATTTGTGGAGAGGCGAAGATGCCGGAAGATTCGAGCAGAGTCCATCCACAAGCTGGGGAGGAGTAAAATAGGGAGTTTTTCACCAGGAAATACATGCTGGGAAGAACCATGAAGGCGGTTTCATTATCACAGATGATAAAGTACCTATATTTGTCAGAGTGGAATTTACTAACACGTGGAACGGAAAGGTTAAATCACTTACTACAGGATTGCCGTTAGACCACAAAACTTGAAAATTTTAGAATTACACGACATTTTTTTAAAAATTGTGACTAACAGAGCGAGTGCTACGAACTGCCAAAATACGGTCACGGACGTCTTCATTTATATTTTCCTCATATGAAGAGAATATGCGGCTGGAACGATGCGGTAATGGCAAGAGAGGGCTAATAAAACTCACTCGGACAGCCATAGAGCTTGTTAGTTTGCCTAACGTCGCCCGGGCTGAGTTGAATTCTCTGACCAATTAAAGGACGTGGACAACACGCCTTAGGTCTGATTGTTTCGTCTTTGTTTGGTTTTGCAAAGGTGCCCTTGGCGTAGTGCATAACTGAACTGTAGTCATAGGGTTCTCGCAAGGAATTAACTTCGCCGGAGTCCATCTTCTTGAAATTGAAATCCTGGCCTTCAACAACGTTCTCCAGAAGAATCTCGACATGATCTATGTTAAGATAGATGAGAGAAAGTGTTGACGTGCAGTTTCCAGTAACAGAGTCTATATGGAAAGGTTAGTTTGCACAAACGTGTTAGGCTTTTTAAAAATTATTAAAAAAAGTTTCCCACTCCTGGAGATTAAAAAAACAATGTTAAGGTCAGGATTTTAAACAGGCTGTTATGTGGAGTTACCGTCCCGATCGGGTCGGGTGTGTTCGTGCCAGAATCCAATGACGTGTCCAAGTTCGTGGATAACGATTCCTTTTTTGTCACAGTTTTTGCCGATAGAAATCGCCTGTGGTTCATCCTCGCTTCGACGTCCCACGTAGGAGCAGCATCTTTGTTGTTTTTTTTGAAAAAGGACGGTAAGCTTGGGCTCATTTGACGGAAAATCGTTAGGATAAAAGTTTATGAGCAGGCAGGCCTGATGGGTAGATTGGTGACATACTGCCTGGCCATTCCAGAACGGGACTGTTTGAGGGAGTTTTTAAGGTAGATTGCTGGGACAGTATACTATGCTGGAGCAGGGTCTCATTTCGCAGCCGTACCTGCTAGGGGTTAAGATAAGGGGTTAGGGATTAGGGCTAAGGGATGGTGTTAGGGGCTAGAGGTCAGCCTGGGGCTTGTCTACTGCAGGTACGGCTGCGAAATGAGATCCGACCCATGCTGGCCAAATAGCACTACTCTCGTGAACCCAGAATTCCCTCGGTAGTTATCAGTAAGCCAGAAGTCCCGGACGCCTGCTAACTGCAGTGTAGACTTGGACGCACAATCTATCTTACGCCCAATCGAGGAGCCTTAAGAGCCAAGGCCACACATGCCTAAAGCAACCTGTAGAAACTGCCCCAGTGTCCCATCTCCCGGCCTGTCTGCCAGTCGACGACAGTACTCACAAGCCGTGCCGCTAACGCGCGGCCACCCCGTAGTTTTGGTTTGAGGTGCCCCCCCCTGCCTTGTTGCACCGATCCACGGCTGCGCCTACAAATTGGCCACGTCTCACTGGCTTCGGCCGTCGTAGGCCCTCGCAGTGCGTCTCTGACCGAGCCTATGAGTCAACCAATCACACGCCCAACCTCCAACCAATCATTTTCTCATGCTGACGCGAACACGTCAGAACCGCATAAACAACGCACCGCGTTTCCGAACGGGCGGCTTGATTTGACCCGCGAGCAGCCTGCCCGTTTACAGAATAAATCAGAACCCCGCTTCTGTCGCTAGACAGGACGAACGTACTGAATGTGGCTAAGGTTGGTCTGATGTCCTTGACCATCAAAAGTCATTCGTTCAACGTCATTTATACGCGGATATGAGAGTTAAGCCTTCTTACCATCGTCACAAGTAGAAAATTAAGTCTCTACATGACACCATTCTGCCGGTTTACGCGGTCCGAAAGTCATTATTCATGCTCTTCACTGGTTGGAACTCTTGTTGGGCATCTTGGTCCATCGTCAAGGGTATTGGGATCTTGTTGAAGAGAAGAGAAACGAAATCGATGTTGTGAGTGACAACTAAGTTACGTGATGTGGACGCCAAGACATACTTCGGGGCCAACAATCTTTGAGGCCAGTTTGCTGGGAGCAGTGTATTAGCGGTCTGCTTGTGTAACTTAGTAGGTAGGCTACGCACATTTCGAACGTTTAGGCGATTTTCAGCGTGGACGATCTAGTGGATAATGATAATGACGGCAACTGTTTGTTTTAAGCATCCGGTCCCGTAATTTTCCTTTTTTGATCAACGGTACGATGCGACTTCCAAATTCGTAGCCCTTGCTGCAAAATTCATCTTCAGGACCTTGTCCTAAAAAGCCTGATACTTGCAAGCTGATTTCTACGTACCCATTATGGCTGTTTTGCATGGTGTGAAAGTGACTCTGGTCTTGGCGGAAATGCCATTCGCATTTAGGACAGTGTTTTTGCGAATTTTCGGACCTGCAGAGGTTTGCATTGTTGCAGGCAGCTACCGTCGGTGGATTTTGACCTTTTCGCCAGCTGCGCATGTCAACATTTGACTGTGATTCCAATGTGACTAATGTTCTGTTTGCCAAGTTTGACACAGTCCAGCTCTGAATTTCCTTCTTAATTCGCTCTGACAGTCAACACCAAGCTAATTGACCGGGTTTTTCATTTGATTTCAGAAGCCTCCAATTTCGCCCTCGATTGTAAGCTTTCATTCGTTATGTTCGGATGAATATCAGGCATTAGGTAGTAAGTAGTTCGGTGACGCTTGACGGTGACTTTAGAAATGGGATTGTTTAACTGACTAAAGAACTGTCTACAAGAACAATTAGCTCCTGCTTGGGATGATGTGAAAATCTATACACGTGGGAAAAACTTACCCACAGGCCTTAACCGTGAAGATGATGTAGGACTTATGGTGGGGCTCCCGTTCAACAAAACTGAGACAGGTGTGGTTTTCCCAATGCCGCATTGCCTTCATTATGGTGGCTTTCGTCTCACCTTAGTACAATAAAAAGTTCTGCATGAGTCATGTCACAGTGCGTCACAGCAAAGTATGAGCTATAAAACGTTTGATGATCGCAATAACCTACAGTGAGGTCGTTGTATTTGAGAAATACTTATGCTTTAGTCCATACAGTAAAAAATAATGTAACTAATCGGATGAGTGTGTTGAGGCGGGTCTCAGACGATATTCGGCGCCCAACAAGAGTTACAAGAAGTAACCTCTCAGACTACGATAGGGACTAAAAATTATCTGCAAAAGTAAAGTTTATCATAAACACTCGGCAAGGTAGTCTCGCCTACTGAGAGTCGAGAAAAAGGAATATCGATCAATTTAGACTGTTGCTGGCATTACGGCGATGGCTGTGAGGCGTGAGAATGCAGCGGTATGGGCAGCAGACGGTCCGCTCGCTGATAGGCTACGCTAATGTCCATTGTCTGCTAAAAAAATCTGAGTTATATCCATCACCTGATGCCAAATTGCTTAATTGCAGAGCTAAGGTATCGTTGGATTTACCTCTTGTGACAGACGATCCCTCTGGAACTTGAGTGGAGTATTCGCTCGTGGGAGCAACACAAGAAAAAGCTTAGGTCAGATGTGGTTATGTAGCCCCACCTGAAGTAAACATACCCCAGCTACCTGTAATACAGGACCTGTGGTAATAGGGGCTTTTAAAGTTGAGGCCGGGGAACGCAAGGCTACGAGGTCAAGTAGTTGTATGCCAAAAAAAATTATTGGGAATGCGAGGATGTACCTTGAGCGGTTGAGAAATAGCTACCCCATACCTAACCCTAAACCTAACATCTAACCCTAACCACAACCGATAATCTTGACCCCTAACCTTAACTCCAATTGTACTGCGTCCATCAGGTGGGGCTGTATAACCATATCTTACCAAAATTTAGACAGTAATAACTGCCAGATTTTTGACAATAGAAACTGAGGTAATATGAGCTCAGAAGTCTGACAACTTTTGCTCTCACTAACAAAATTTTCTGACTTATGCACTATTCTGGACTCATGGTAGGAGAGCAGATGTATCCAATTCTGCAGTTAAGCAACATTCATGATCGTAATCTCCGAATCTAGCCAGCGTTTGGCTGATGTAGCAGGGCTTATAACTCAGCGGTTATTATTACTTGCTCTGAGAGAAATGTTTGAATTCGATTCATGTTAATACGTTCGAGCATTATCTAGAGCGCAGCTAGCTGGTAGAAAGGACAAAATCTGCCGAAGTATATGTGTTAGAGTCGCAGAGCTGCAGAGCTGAGATAGCCTACGCTTGTGTCGGAACTGTCAGGTGGACATTCGATGCTGGCGGCGCTAAAGTGTCTGATAACTTCATTGGCTAATGACTGTTGGAAAACGCTTGTACATTTTGAAGCAAATTGTAAGTCGTAAACTTGGCGTCCTTTAAAACAAGCAGCTTTCTCAGCCGACGCTGTTATTACCTAGATTATCCGGCAAAGAAAAGCGAACTGAGACTTTTGGAACTCAGATATCCCTTACTGTACCCCGAATGACACCATCACGTACAACACGGCCGTCACATGCACCATCGCTTTAGGAACTCTTTCAGCTTGCTGTACGCCCGAAGTTACAGTCACCTGAAAACAGCAGTCACTGTGCAATTTATTCGCTGGTTAAACAAAGCTAAGTGGGTTTATCTGAGAGTCATGCTTACAAAAAGTTGCCTCCCCTGTGGATGACCACAGCGTTCAACTGGCCAACACCGGCAACATACAGTACGTGAGCAAACTCATGAAATTTCAACCGGAATTCCGAAATGCGTATTCGTTTCCAAAAGATTAATAAAATAGGGTTCTAAAACTTATCATTGTGCAGCATAATTCTATACTAATTTGCTTATCTCAGGATGCCGGATTTCCAACAAGCATCTTTCCAGCCACATGCAAAAAGTGCACTCTGTAAAAACCGACTACTTAAGTGGCATGCACTTTTCTCATTGGCTTTCGATGCCCTTAAAAATTCAATTATATTTAATGAAAATCACGCATAAAAATACCATTCTTTTGCTCATTCGGTAGACAATTACGTCTTCTTCCAATTTTATACCCGAAGGAAGGGTATAATTAAATTTTCAAAAAGATTCTAGTTGTGAGATTCTCTAATACCGTGAAATAGCCGTTCATAAACGTCATGTCTCTGCACGTACCACTGTGGCTTGTAAAGTTAACAATATGGCTCGAATCCACTGCTAGATTGTATGAAAGCTATATGGTCTTCTCTGAATATCGTAGAGAAATATATGGTTTTCCGCGCGCGGAAAATATGCGGCTTGTAGGTTGAAAACCCAGACTGCAAGTGTAACGACAGGTTGAGTTCAAAATTATTCAGAAATCGTCAACGTTTTTGAAAACCGAATTATACCCTTCCTTCGAGCATACAATTTGAAGTATACGTAATTTTCTGTCGAATGAGAAAAAGAATGAATATTTTCCTACATGATTTCTGTGAAACATAATTGAATTTTTAGGGGCATGGAAAACCAATGAGAAAAATGCATGCCACTTAAGTAGTCGTTTCTTACAGAGTGCAGTTTTTGCGTGCGGTCGGAAAGATGTTCCTTCGAAAACCGGCAACCTGTGATAAGTAAATTATCATAGAATTATGCTGCGCGATGCTTAGTTTTACAACCCTACTTAATTAATCTTTTCGGAATGCGAACGCATTTCGGAATTTTGATTGAAATTTCATGAGTTAGCCCCCCTACTGTATACTGTTGAAAATGTGGTCGTTTAGGACCTATTCGTCGGGGTCCATGGCTCCTAAAATTGCGTGATCTTAGCCCCTGTTGAAACTTGCCTAGGGACTTTGTTATAAGTTAATCCACAACACCATTGAACAACTTGACTGCTTATTTCTGTCGTCCTACTCGCCGCGGCCGCGGCTGCCCTGCCATGGAGCACTCTGAGCAACTGCCGTGCGCCGGCTGACGCCAGCATGCCTCCAGGTTTGAGTGCCGGTAGCGTGTTCTCTGCGCTGCATACCCACCCACGCAGGCGGACACACACACACACTGTGTGTGCGAAAGATATTAACTTTCATGTCCACGGACACCTCCTCCACGCATGTGCGTGCGTCATCTTAGCGTCATCTACACCCTGCAAAAACGGCCCGACGCACGCCATTTAGTCCACCGGGCAGCAACCCCCGGGCTTCATCTGCTGCTGCCGAAGAGGACAAAGTAACCATATTCTTGTGGCCCTGGGTGTTCCGCGAGCCTCTCGAAACCTGACTGGTTCTGTGAAATCTGATTACAATAGCAATCCCTATTTTCCATGGAGCCGGTCACAGTGGAAGAATTGGCAAGCTTGTGACACGTGGAATACGGCACGAAAAGCCTTTTCAGTCACCGAGTTCGTTCTCACCTCCAATCGACTTAGAAGCAGGTTTCCATCACGGCTAACATGCAGCATTTGCTTGCATTTGTGCCTTACGTCTTGGAGCATGCCGATGGTTTCGATGGAGTCTGATGCTCTACCTCCTCCTTTTCTAAGTATTATTCAGTTTGTGAGCTCATCGCACTTGAGCCGTTTTTAGCCCAGACAAACTATAACACATCAAAAATGTCAGGCATACTTTTGGCCAATTTTTTTAAAAAACAAAAGTCAGTGGTTATGAGAGAACCTTACCTTCATCCTCATCGGCAAAATTTTATAATTTGGCTTAGAGCCAACGAGGTTGAATTACACAGTCTGTAGGAAATTTAAGTAAATGTTATGATGGCGCCATCCAATGATCCTCCAGCTGTCGTTGAGAAAACCTTCGGAGATTCGAGCAAATGAGGATGGATTCCTAGGTGGATGGCATAACCCAACCTCTTGTCTATCATCAGCCGCTGACAGAGCATATCAGTTTTTTAGTCTGAAATTCGTTTGCCAAGTACGATGCCTACTGTGTCTTTACAAGAGTCGCATGCACCGTCAACTTGCAATGGATTCAAACGCATGCAAAAAGGTCGATTGGGCAAGCTTATTATCTGCTGCTATTTTTGATGCTGTATTCCAGGATGACATCGATAAGATACATTCTCTTTCTAGGGGTTATAAATGTTAGCCAGAAAATAGATGCCGATGCCAAGTGAAATTTTAACAAGTGCTTTGCCGCACAAACTTGAGTTCTATGAAAACTGAGAGCAGAGAACTCACCGTTCGGTACAGGCAAGACACAAAATACTCAGGCGCTATTGGCCATCAAATGTCAACCTTAGGGTGTTAGATGCGTGAAGATCCCATATAAAATATTTTAACATTGCCCACCGGCGTACATTAGGCAATCAAATAACCGACGGTAGGCATTGGGTGGAGTGAAACGGAAAAAGAGGACAAAAAGTTGCAGATAATCGCGTTGTTTGAGAAGAAAGCCCTCAAAATGTTTAATTTTTTTCATGGAAACTACCTTTAAGCAAGACTTCATAGAGAATCGAAGATGTGCAGGCATATTACTGTCTTTTTAAATAGCCGCACACTGATCACTTTCGATAAGATCAGGTAAAATCTGCTTGTCTTTTCTGGAGAGACCGTAGGTTAGGGGAGAAGCAGAATTCAAGGTGTGGACCAGCAAATACTACAATGCTTTTAATAAGTCACAAGCATTGCGTGAAAAATGGCATGAAAATTGTCATTTATATGGAAGCCTAATAAAACTTACTTTGTTAGATTGCCGTATGCTATAGCGCTTTTCCGTCAATCGTGCATATAAAGTAAGTTAGATATGGGAGTAGCATTGGGCTAGAACAGTACTTATACTGAGTGGATAATACAACTGAATCATCTCACATCCTTTCGTCATTTGAAAAGCAACTTCATAAATATAATGACTCCTCTTCTTAGACTACGCTAAACATTCAAAGTCAAAACCCAGGTTCTGCAATGCAAGGGTAAAAAACCAAGTTTACACTCTGCTAACGCGCTTTTTGCGGAATGATGTTAGTAGGCTTCCTGCAGTGATGAAACAGCCGGTCTAATAGCAAAGCGACACAGACACATCTAAATTATATCATAGTTAGAAATACTTTGGACCCACTCTCCACCTCAATAATTGCTGTTGATGCTCCCACATTTAAATCAGACTACATTGAGATATTCCCCCTTTGGTTCCACAGACTCCTTTAGCTTACTGTATGGCTACATTACGAGTAGGTTCTGATAACCAAAATTCTGCACTGCACCTCTGTAAATTTCAGGTCATGAATGCCTGCCAGTCGGAAATTTTCAATACCATTCGGTCCTTTAAATTCGCTGTATAATGCTTAAAGTGGCCTGCACTCCACAGGCCTACTGTTCAAATTTCAACAAGTTCTCGAGTCGAACGTTGGGTTAAGATGAGTTGAGTTATTCTTTGTAAAATGACTTAGGTCTTACGAAAAAGCCCACTTAATGGCCATAGATTCAGTCGAGCATCAATTCAGAAGATTAGCCATTCGTAAAATTCGACTAAGTAACAGTTACATATTTTAAACAATGGTTCCCCTCCCCCAAGTTTTGCTCCATTCGATAAGTCCCGGTAACGCTCAAAATCTAGCTTGATCAAATTGTGGTATGGGAACGCTTCCTTGAAACGGATAAACCCTACCACGTCGTCTACCCAGACCTACTCATTCAAACTAACTAAATACTACTAATCGCAGTCACATGGCATGCGCTCTGACTTAACTAATAAAGTGTAATGTGATATTAACAACTGGCCCGGACTTACACTGTAGGTCTTCACAATATAAGTTTAGAATGTCACTAGCCGCAGCTAGTAAATAAACCTGAAATGCCCATTTTTCAGTTTATGTGGCACACAGCTGCGTATTTCATTCAACTCAGAGTAAAACAGCAATCTGCCTTAATTTGTGTAGAATGCCTGTTGTGAATAATTTAACCGCAGTTTCCTCCCGATGTCATTTCAAGGATTACTTTCATTTGGAATCGCCAAACTTCTATTCACCTCTCTTCTGTCCGAAATAGGTAGATTAGTTTAACGGTCTTTGAAACATGAGTCATATCATTTTCGAATGTTTTAGTTGGCCGTTGGTGACATCTTGAGGGCTAACGTTGCTTCATTCTATGCCGGTATTTCAAGCTTTCTGTTTTTCTCGGTCAAACGACGACCACTCACCGAGAATGTAAAACTCTAGTAGTCCGAATGGGATGGTTTTGAACATGATGTGCTCTGTGCTCTGGCAACAAAATTTATGAGGACATGCTACCCGACATTCTATTAAAGAGAAAATTTGAAGCCCATGAAACACTTACTGGAAAAGTTGGCCTGAATGATATAAGGAATGACTCCGTAGGGCCAGGTCCTAGACTTGTAGGCAGTAGCCGCTCGTCGGCTGCGTCGTTTTGGCTCTTCGTCTGCACCACTATCAGGCAGACTCCTCGTAGGTCGCATGTCTGTGTTGGCCAGACGCTGCGGCCGTGTCTGGTTCTTCTGCCTTTTCCGAAGTCTGTTGTGCCGCCATCTACGGAGACCGTCAGATGTGCGGCGACTATGATCCATTCTCCTCTCCGTTCGTGGTTGATCATTGAAAGCCCTTCCTCTATTGGGATTGGACACTGCTGGTCTCGACCGAACCCTTCCACCGCGGCGACGATTACGAGGACTACGCGGGCGGGACTGTCTTCCAGTCAAAGTGTAAGCGCCCTCAGAGGCTTGTGTGGAGCTCCGAGAAGCCTCACTATTTGCTTTCCTGTATAAATGAAAGGTGTGAACGTGGTTTATACTGCAAAGAACGGAACTAGGAAAGATTCCACCGGATAAGTCATCTACTGAGTGTTCTTTCAGAGAAGTCTGGTTGATTCATCGCAAGCTAAAATGCTAAGTAGGATTAAAGATTTGGAATAATCACTCCGATGCCCTATGGACTTCCAAAGACTAGATCTCTTGTCTAGTCGTGATGATGTTGTCAAGAACGGTCACTCTTGAAAGAAGACTTACGAAGACACTAATTACCTTACAATCCACATAATTTTATTTGTATGCTGATATAAATGCCATCGAGCAACCAAAATCTAATTGCGTCCGCAATTTAAAATCTATATTTTTAAGCACGAATGGAAGAGAATACGCCCATCCCGGGTCCTTATTTAAAAGAAGACGACGCCACGACCATTAGGACGGTAGATTTATTGGTCTTGAACTCGAACTGGAGTTCATCATCAGGGAATGCAGGCGTACAAAAACGTGTGAACACTTATATTGTTGTGCCGTGAAGGGGGATGACTACGTCCGTGGCTATGTCTGGTTTGTGCTACCTGGCCCACAGTGGGCCCCCGGTCTGGTGGCGCCGTTTGTACTTCGAGGCAAGGTGAGCTGCGAAACCTGGCTGCGTGGGCGAAGTACTTGATAACACGCAGGCAAATAAATGTGTCTATTGATAGAGTTGGTGTCCGACAACCACACCTTCAACAGTTCTCGTCCCGTCTTGTTGCCGGATCGCGCCAATACCCGCGCGTTGGCGAAGCCGCAGTCATGGCCTTCCTCAAGCGTGTGAGTAGCGACTTGAGATAGTGGGTCGCCTCTCCGAACTGCCCGTTTGTGCTTAAGTATTAGTAAATTGAGACGTCGTCCTGTTTGGCCTGTGAAGTGACAAGGACAGTTATGGCACGTGATTTGATAGACTACGCCCGACTGCTCATCTGCGTCCGGCCGATCCTTCATTTTCATGATCCTGCTGCGCATGATAGCCACCGAACGATGAACAATCCCCACGCCTAACTCTGACGCAATGCGTTATGTAGCCTCGGACACATACTTTGTGTACGGTATGAAGTTAGTCGGCAGCAAGACGGAACGAGAACAGCTGGAGGCGTGAGTGTCGGACACCAACTCTATCAATAGACACATTGATTTGCCTGCGTGTTATCACGTGCTTCGCCCACGCATCCAGGTGGCGCAGCTCACCTCGCCGCAAAGTACAAGCGGCGCCATCAGGCCGGGGGCCCATTGTGGGCCACGTAGCCCAAACCAGACCTAGCCACGGACGTAGTCCCCCCTTCTCACGGCAAAACGATATAAGTGTTCACACGTTGCTGCACTGTTGCAGTCTCTGATGATGAACTCCAGTTCGATTTCGAAAGTTAAGACCAATAAATCTGCCGTCCCACTGCTCGTGCCTTGGTCTATTTTTAGATATTTTTAAGCTTTTAGAAATAAACGCAGCGGTGCGGCAGAACAGAGTTGCACGACCGCCTGAATTGAAAGACGAGGCTAAAATCAACAAATAAACTAAACTCTATGGCATACCTTAGCCCCCGTGAATTCTCTTGCACAGGGTTGGCCGAACTGCTTGATCTTCGTGTTCTTGTCTCCCCGGAAACGGCAGATGGTCCCGAATGATCGTTGCTCTGCCCGGACTTCGGACCAGTGTGCTCGCTCCACTGTTGTAGGGGTCGACTCTGTACTTGACCGTAGCGTGCGACCATAGATTCTACCTCCGAGTCCGTTAGTGCAGCATCGCCCATAAAGCCATCTATAATGATAGTTAAGTATAAGCTGACGGCTGACAAATATGACGAATGTTAAGGTAAGCGGCCGGGAATTCAACAAAACATTTTTTCGTTCAAAATGATTCTTAATCCCCCATAAGAATTACCTCCATTTAACCCAGCCTATATTTTTGGTACTTAAAATATGACTGTCAACAACAAAATTAAGGCGAGAGATAGGATCAGGAACTATGTCGTCTAGAGTTGCAGGAACAATGCTCTTCTTCGTGTAAATTTCGGATTTATTGGGAAAGTGAAAACCAAAATTTCGCGCCATTGTATCAACACTCCATCCAGTTGATTTGCGATGCCATTATACATCATAAATATATTTCTCAGAAAATATGTACAAACACGTGTATTGTTCTTGTTTTGTAGCAAATTACGGCTGTCTGATCTTTGCTTGAAGGAAGACATCCTTCGGTTCCGAAAATCTTTTCAATTTCCGAATACTTTCAGACCCGACCCGCAGTTGCATTTTCGCTCATGCTTTTCAAACCCTATGCTGCACACTTTCCGCGCAGGAAACATAATGTAATTACTTCCACTACTGAGGTGATGTAAAACGAGGCCCAAACAATTTTGCCACTGATATGTAACATGCATACTTCAACGCAGCCTTACTGGAAAGTCAGATACGTTGTTGCATGAGAGGAAATTTCACGGTCATAAAGAATCGCATAAGTACGAATTGCTTTTTGCAGAAAGAAACATTTTCTTCTGGTGAAATTCGAAAAGACAGAATTTGCTGCAGATAAGTGCACGAAATAGTACTTTGTGTATGTTGCCCATAAGATGTGTTCGCATTTAAAAAGGCGTCGACAATAAGCGGGAAAGATTCATACTACTTGAGTGGTACGTTTTTACCAAGTTAGTTCTTTCAATCAGCCGGAAAGAAGCTCATTCAAAAGCCTGCACGCTGGCGTGACTAATAAATCTTGGAGTATGCACCATCCAAGAAGCTTCGTCTAATTGAAAGCACATTTAGAAATATCGGTTAGGGTCTCACGAGATAGGCCTCGTTCTGTACTTCTTAAGCTAAATCTTCGATATTTTCTGTCAGCAGCTCGTAAGGAGTCGTGAGATCGGTAAACGCGCTCAGAGACTCTAAGACTAAGTATTACGGAAATTACGAAAGTTACCCTACTCGACAGAATAAGCGTGTCTAGATTACCAAGAATTAAAGTGGACTTTTTAAAATGCGTCCTAATACAATTTGGGACTACGGCAATAACTACGGGTGCATATGCGATAGCAGCTCAGTGCTATTGGCATAAAGAAGAGTAACTGATGCAACTTTAGTGCACTAAAAACCGGGTTTTTTGGGCTTGAGAACGGCAACGTATATGTTGTGATATTCTTCTAGACCTGTTTCAATAAAGCTCCGAAAATTGTTGTAGTGCATATCTAATAATTCCGCAAATGGAGGACTATCATCTAAAAGGGCATACCTGACTGAAATGGCTTTATCTGGCCTACGTGCCACAATTAGTCAGGCGCAGCCTATCCTTAGCACCTGAAGACCTGGGCCTTAAACCTCTGTCAAATGTCCTACCACCTCGGCCCTACTGCATATGAGGTCCGAGCGTTCTGTTCATTTGTGTATGCGTTTAGGGGACCAGATCGTGTATTTGGCGATCGTAGACGGGCTCTCTAGCTCTGTCGGCCACTGCGTTCACTTTCGGCACCAACCATCAGACTGGCCTGGACATTGGACTGATGCCCGGGGGAGGGGGGGTTGGAATAGAAAGTGAAGGCGACATCTTAAAGGATTTCCCTCACTGTAAGCAGTTCGACGCGCGTGAATCCATCACTGTGTGCTAAAAACCGTGGCTGACGGGATAACTTGGATCTCGCAGTCAGCCTAGTGTACGTTTGTGTGGAATGACGGGCTGAGAGTCAGACTATAAGGCCTCCTTATTAAAGTGGCCTCTATGACACTCAGACCACATGGGACCAGTACCGGGTGTGGCGACGCGCCTAGGTGCGGCTCTGGCTGCGCCAGCCCCTGCGTCCTCTTCTACCTATGATTTTCTTGAATCCGTCTTGACATCGGACCGAGGCGGAGGAGAAGATGGAGGAGTGTGGTAGACGCGGCGCAAGTTCACCATCACCGTAAGTTAAGTCTGGCGTTGATCACCGTTCCTGCTCTCACTCTGTTTTAGTAAAAACGACGGTTTAGCTGTCACCCCTTTAGTCGCATCCTGTCGCTTGCCCGACGAGATAGCTACACATTTATTAATGATGCTCTTCGGATTGCAGGGTCGGGTACAAACAATCTTGTTCTGCACGTGTCGGTGGTCGCATAAAGAAGAGTGGACAGTAATCGAGAGCTGTAACTGGTACAGAGCAGAGATACTGCAGTATTTAATTTAGTGTCCTTGCAGTCATTTGTTAGAGCTGTCGATTGGGGCTCCAACGCAAAACGGAAATGCCCCTCCAGTCCTGCGAGAAAGATACATTCCCAAATGCCACACCCAAGCAAGTTTTACTTATCGATTAGCATCATGTTCCTCTGGCATCACCACCCACCTGGGTCTTTCAGACCAACCCATGCACTTAAATTTTCAAAGTACGCTTCCCTCTAGAAGATATGAATCTTCACATACCGGATATACGATTTAGGTAGCCTGGTAAACCTCGTTCAGTGATTTTTGAACGCCGACCAATACTCACAAATGATTTCAGGTCTCTGAGTTCATGCCCCCCCAATTCTCCAAGTCGTTTCATATAATTGCCAAGCAAGCGGTGCCCAACCCACACCGCGGTTCCATTTATCTTGTATTTGCGGGGTTCTTTTAAACAAGACGGATTAAATATAGAACAGAAAAAACAATGTAAGATACTGAGAGAAGTTTAAAAGAAGAATCATACATGAATGAATTTCTTTTTGATAGGCAAATCGAATGCTAAACACATCATGAACGCAGCAAAGGTGTTAAAGCCCTCCGAGTTGATGAGAAATTTCACAAACATGTATTATCTCGACTGTCAGCGGCAAGACAAAGTCAATTTTTGCAAAAAATTCGAGATGCTGAAGATTTTTTGCCAGTAAAATAGCTGACGTTTTTAGGGGCTATTACAGAGCCCTATCTGTCACTACGTACGATCTTTATTCATAAGTCACATTTGAGGATTGATCCAAACTGTTCGTCGAACTAAAATATTGTAGCCTATCGGCTTTGTAGGGATAAGGAAGGGTGAAGGGGATTGCAGCTTTAAGATTTCCTACTGAATGTTTTGCGCCTATCAACACCTCATGACATTTTAGTAAACATTATGGAATAGACTTCAAGTATGAATAAGGGCAGCTTACGTAGCTTTTTCAAATCAGTCACACGTAACGTAGGGTCGCGGACTGTATATGCTTAGCAGTTCGTCTGCTTGTCTGTGATTGCACCTATTGAGGTAAGAACTACTTGAAATTCCCAAGAATTGAACAGCAACATCTACTAGTCATGTCGATAAAGCCTAACTTTCTACTTACTGGCTAGGAAAAGGAAAATGGCAATCATATGCTGGAATGATACACAGGCTCGGTGCATGTGGACAGAACCAGGCAAACCATTCTAAATTAATTTGAAAAATAGATGTTTAAAGAACTTAATTTCTCGCACAGTATTCACCAGCAAGCTAACGCCTTCCAAACACTTATGCAATAATTCGATCTCACGTTTGATTATGTCCATGAAGAATGTTCCGGCGGAGGAAAAATAAGCCACTGCTCCGCCAAGAATTATTTAAAATATGGATGGCCTAACTGACGCCGCCACAGGAAACGGGATAGTTAATTGTTTTACGAAGCACGAAGAAGTTACAGCAGATTTTTTAAAAAATTACAACCAAAAGGACCAGTGGACTGGATGCGTTCGTAGAATTCAAATTAAATCCTCTTATAGATTGCTCCGACTGAAACGAACAGTTGATCAGTTAACCGAACAACTTCATTCTTGCAAAAGTATAGAAGGTTTTAATTACCACTGCATCCAATAACTGCCTCAAATCCCATACTTTCATCAAGCCCTTAGTGGTCTCGTTTATCGAAAAGTTACACATATAGATGCCAACATAAAATATTTAAAAATCCAAGTTTGTTTTACTTGAAGATTCTAAACTATTGCGCGAATCAATAGTCTACACTGCCAGTTAAAGCATTAGAAGATCGAAAGATTGCCAATCGTCCCGGATAAAACTTCTAGCTTCATATACAACTGCAAAGGCAGTTGGCAAACATATGCTTTCAGTAACGCATCATCAGGCCAATACACGTACATGAGTAATAATATTTTTAAATTATGGACAGAATATAAATGTGCCTCGATTGCCAAGCATATTAGGACTATTAACGCAAAAAATGGCGAGTACACACCTCCCCATAAGTTCGAATGAAAGTGCCCTCAAAGATGACATCAGGGTTGGGTTTTATGACGCGAGCCTGTGTTTCATCTGCTGTCTGTGGACAGTCGTTTGCCCTGTTAGGAGCATCGGCCATTCGAAATAAACTCTGAACTCTGCGGCCACTCTAGTGCACCCCATAAAATTTGAAATTAGGCCTCAGAGGTGTACTTTGTAGGCAAATTATGACCCATTGCTGATTATATTAAAATTTACATATAAACTCATAAACCACGAGAAACGCATAAGGGCATAACGTTGCGCATTTATTTGTTTTCAGGTGTGGATGAGTAAACGAATAGAGCAGCGGGCCCTTTCTCCTTTCACGCTGTTTTAGCAATTAAATATAAGATCAGGCAAGAAGTAGATTGCTCCTCTTACTTGCTCTGTCCTCATCTCTTTCAGATGCAACTTCTAATTACAGTCTTCAAGAGCTAACGTAAACACTGCGTCAACGTTTGTTTATAAATCACATCCTACAGAAGGTTGACTTTTTAATACGAACACTTGCCTTTTGCGTTAGCGGATAAAACCTAAGAATATCTCCCGAAGTGGAGGCTCATCTACCTCTGCAAGATATGATTTCCGGAAAGTTGGCAGATTTCACTGGCATGGCATGTCTGCGCACTGTCAACACGGACCTATCATTTGTAAATTGGACGTTTCTACTCTCCAGAATGCATGCAAAAAACGGTGATGGATTTAAATGATGGGGGCAGCCAACTGCAGAGATACAATTCACCGTTTTTAGCCTTTTGCGAGGAGTAAACTGACAGTTCCGGCTTGTGCACTGTAGTCGGTCGCAACTACATCAATCTTTATTTTTAAAAACTTGAAATGCGTTCGCGTAAGCAGCTTATTTAATGCTAAGATATCAACCTTCCTGCCAAAGATTCACGTTCTCTTGACTGACAATGTCAGGTGGCATGCAAGCTGGTATTCATTAATCTCTGATAACTAGCTATTTGCTTTATGCGACTAACAGTCAGCAATCAAAAGATTTATCTCCAAGTTAAGGTGGAATTCAAATAACTGCTATTAGCAGTGGGTAGGTATTAGTTCCTAAATCTCAGTCCACGAGATTCCTCTGGCTGAGATGAGTTGAAATTTAAACTATCCATTATACCAACGCCAGGATTAGCGACTGTTAATGCTCATCGATAATGCTCTTCAAATTAAAGTTGACGGTGTAACTTTCGACTGCCACCATTCCAGGGGAATCTAATATGTTTGCAGTTTTGAGGAAACACCTGAAATTAGATTTATTATGCAGGTTCGGCCTGATGTCGCTATAAGATATAAATTCTCAGATATGTAACGTTAGCAGCTAGGGAATTTTATTGTGCAAAGAGTTCCAGCACATGCTGAGAGAGAGGTTAACCAATAACTTAGCAAAAGCCTGAATAAGCCCAGGTATCCCAGAGAGGGTCAACCAGTGCAAAACCGTTGGAAACATACATAAGGATTTCTGTGCCTGCGGGTAATCTAGCCTTAATGTTCGCGCTGGGGCTTTCTGGGAAGTCTAAGTGGCCGTAATGCTTTTGGCACACGTCACGGATTCAAAATGTTTGTTGTAACATCGTGAGTCAGCGTGAACTTTTGATGTGTTTTGGGAGCGTGTCAGGGGGTTTCATTTAATTATTTCATAATGACGACTTCATGAAGCGTCCTTCGGGGATGCAGGGAGCGCCCTATCGACTTCAGGTCATCTGACAGGGCAATTCATGGCGATGTTTTTGATGCCGCAGTGACCGGCTTGATTAGCCTACGGCACGTGTGCTCTCCAAAAGCCGAGTAGATTTCAACTAACATAACTGCTGCACTGAAAATAAGAATCCTAAGGTCTCCTTCAATCGTCTCCTCGCTATAGCATGAGCGGAAGTACCTGTTCCCGTTAGTTTATTAACTTCCAAAATAAGTTTTATGCGGCCACTCGCATACAAATGAACATGCATGAACAGCAAACGGATGGATGGCAAAGAACACAGATGTTCGGATTTTAAACGAACACTGGGTTGCGTGCAAGCTGGCAACCATGATAGTTAGAGCTTTTATTCTCCTACTCCTAGATTAGGATAATATTTAACTTTTGCGGTGCCATGTTGCCCTTTCACACAAAAATGCCCTCTGTCAGTGCGTAATAAGTAAAAGCATTTTCAGGAATTATTATGACACCTTGGTTGGTAACCGTGCGAATCCCCCGAAGTGTCTTGAGCGCATGTATTAACAATATGGCATCACGAGTAATCTGGTTCATGCATGTACTACCGGTCGGCCTAGATGTCCGAGAGTTGAAGCAACCGATGAAATCGCACATGTACGTAGATGCTACTTCTATTCTGCGAAACAAACAAATCTATTCTGATGGAGGAACTTCAATAAGGCAGCAGTCTGTCATAGACGACTAATTTGAAAAACGAATAAAGAAATTATAATTTTTGTACAGATTAGTAGAGCGTTGTTCTTCCACGTGTGTTAAGGGTTTTTGTCATGCATTCGATGGGTTTTCTATCTTATTACCTGGGGCACTTAGATCAACAACAACGAAAACACCTTAGCGAGAATCGGTAAACTGGATGGCGTTCAGAGGGGCCGAAGCCTGCGTGGCCAGCCGTTACTCAAACAGTCAGCTGGATGAAAAATCTTGAATTAAGTATGCTAATGAAGTGATTCATATTAAGCTCTTATGCCTGACGTCAACCTGTCTGTTTTACGTGGTTCAGCAAAGTCAGCTGAAGAATGCTCTTCCGCAGATCCAAGCGCCACCTCTTCTATGCCACTTATCTGTTAATGGATATTAACCGCACAGAAAACGTCTAAATCATGTCCCATCTTCTTATCGATGTACAGGCCCCCATTTGAGAACTTGGTAAGTAATTTTCCCTAACGCCTCTGGCATGCATTGCTGTTGGATGTCAAATCCCCTCTTGTTTTATAGACGACCACTCAGCAGCGCGGCGCATGGCTATCCGTAATCTAAGACATTATTAAGAGTGACCTGTGCCCATTCCGTGTGAGGGTCGCCCAAAACACAGGACCATCGGGGGGCCGTTTTACGGGAGAAATTTCACTTCTACATTTTGCAGCAAAACCTTCAACTGTGGCTTGTTTCTAGTTCCTTTTCAACTCAGTAAGACTATCGTGGATCAATTTGCCTATTGAAATGCCCTTATTTGGAAAGCAAATGAATAAGTGTGTAGAAGGTCCAATCGAAAGCCGGACAGAACAAATCGTACCCAAATGGGCATTGACTGAGTCTTTCAGATTTGTCAAGTAAATTTGCTTTGGCGGATAATGAATAAGCGAAGTTAAGTGAGCAAAGTCTAGTTTCACAGAAAATCATGCGCCGTAGATACAGGCATATATTGTAAGAAGAAAATTTGGGCAGTTGTTAGGACTGAAAGATGTCAGGATGGCAGTAATCAGGCAATGTGGAAAAGAGACATCTTTCAGTTATGTAAAGTACAGGATGCGTACTTGAAATTAGCTAGTCTGTGACTGCTGAGACTATTCAGTCTGGCGTGCTTTGACTATGCTGTGCTAAATAAGGTCGAAATCATGAAGAGACTACGACTGAAAGATTTTATTACTGGTTTAACATCGATCGAAACTGTGCAATTACAGGTACGCCGATTTTAAATGAATTGTTTTTCATTTAATCTGTAGGTGCACAGTCAGTGCGAATGTCCACTGCGTACAAATAAAGAAGTTAATAAGGTTATTCGTCATTTTGAGTTTGCCAGTAGATAACGCTTTAAGGAAAACCGCTTAGTACAAACAAGGATTGATTATAGCTAATCGGAAGCGAACTGTCTGTTGCTCAAGACCAACTAATCGAGTGCACGGTGCTGGATACAATGAAATGTGCTATAAGTAATATTTAAATATTAAAATAAAGTAAACGTTGGGAGTGCTAAGTAGAAATTTTATCTTCACAACTGAATTAGCTTAGGTTTCATACACTGCTGCAGGGTTTTCACTGCGGGTGAGATGTTAACGCCGAGCCCCAGCGGTACGAGAGGTGGCCAAGAATACATCGCCAATATATCGTGACGCACATCGAAGTGTTGGCTTGGCTGCTGTTTATATTTCGGTTGCTCTGGGTCATCTGTTTCGTCCTGAAAAGTTTCTTTGGCACACATTGTCGTAAACAGATACTGGAGGAATTTAGGTTAGGCCAACACGTCCTCTAGCCTGCTGCGGTATTTGTTCATTCGCTTACAGGAGTTTGCACACAGGTGAGTTTGAGGGGTAGCTGGCTGTCTCTGTGGTAAATGTGAGGCTGACATTCTGCAGTGGATTTCAACGCCTTGTCCTCAAGGTCACGTTAACCTTGCGTTTTTAATAAGCGTAGGGGAAAAGCAACACGTTTTTGTCCTCCTACTTCGAGGGCGATCCGATGTCCACGGAGGTTGACTTTGAGATTTTGTGAAATTGCGCTTCGACGGGATAATCGTCGGGCATGGCTGTCAAAATGTCGGTGGGGGTTTAAGCATCTTCGGAGGGCCGGAAAAAAACTTTAACTGACCTAAAAAATTGGCCCGTCAACAACCGTTTCGGGCTGTTCACAAAAGTCGGATTTCATCGGCCTGCAACACTAACACTCAAAACCATCTTATTTTTCCGTCTGCCCGACATCCCACCCCACAAAGAGCCGATAAACGTGCTTGCCCGCCGAAGACCCGGCAGCAAATGAGGTCGAGTAGAAACGCAAAGGTACAAGGGTGTGCGCGTACGTACCTGTGAATGATGACATATGCCTCTGCTTTTCTGAACTCGACGTTGAGCTTTCAAAATCGAAATTGCAAAAAAACCCTTAGATCAGTTGACCAATACCTCTAAAATCAACACACTTGCCGACGACAGGTAGAATAAAGACCCTAATATGAAAAAAAGAGTAGCTTAAATATTTCGGTATGTTTTTAAATGAAAATGCTTACGCAAGTGAGTTTAGAGACTGACTAATAGGGAGCATCATCCCAACTGATTTCCTGTACGGCTGTTTGAAGTTATTTAGTTAGGGCGAGGAGACGGTGATAGGCGGCTCATTTTAGGGCATGCTTTTGCGTAGGTTAATCATCCCTGACACGAAATTCGCCGGTGTCACCAACAACAGATTAGTAATCTCAAACCTAATGCCCACCTATCTTTTGGAGATGGAATCATGGTCAATTTCGAAACTTCAAGCTCTCAAGCCTGCGATGGCCACTTTTGTTCGAAACTGCCCTTGGTCTGTGTGATGCTGTCAGCAGCCAGGGTTTGTCGCAAGAAATATACCAAAAGGCTACCCTGAGTTGGTCGTAGTTTAGTGAAAAGCAGACATTTCCCTTTGGTCTGCACAGTTTAGCACACTACGTCGTCACCTTGGTTTTGGTTACATTTTTATCCATAGCACAGAATATGTAATGTGTAGACTGCAAGGATATTATGGTTACGCGCACGAATCCATACAAAGTAGATAACCCCGTGTGGTATGGTTCGTCGGTACACGTTTGCGCCCATATAATGACCAAAAGACTTGACATATTCATTATCAACGGTTTATACATGCAATGTGACCAGTCACCTGGATTTTTACTTTTCCAGTCTGGCAGCACCGATTGGTGAATGCCACTACGGACGTGTCGAAAGCATCTTCGGGCTAGAATCAAACGGACATTATTTTGTTCCAGTACGGGGAAGAGGAAAGTACATTTTCGATAAAACGCCCTACTATGACCACTCTCGATAATAAATCTTTCAGAAGAGAGAGTGGCGAGTGAACGTTCCTTTCGGTAAATTCTCATCAGGCCAATACAATTACATAGGGCAGGATAGAGTGAGTGAAACAAAAATCGATAAAAGTTAGGTTTTAAATTACAGGCTCGGCAAGAGCGGAAGGGCGCCGAAAGTTGCATGTGGTTAGTCAACCTTTGACCACGGTAAGCGCGGAGCCTGAACAAGGTTCTTTTGGGCGCATAGGGTCGGTTTTCGTAACCTTATGGCGGCCGCTTCTGCTGTTGCTAGCAGGCGCTGGCCCAGTAGCTTAGGGTAGCTCGAGGGGACCTTGTAAATCACACGAAATGCTTCGGTGGGGTCCACACGATGCCCTGAGTCCACTGCATGCGCAAGGATGGCGCTGTCTATTCTCCTAGTTTCACCCTTTGCCAGCCATGCGGCAAGGTGCTCTCGTATTCTTTTGGAAAGGCGCCGACTCGTACGACCAATATAACCTGCTCCACAGGAGCAAGTGAATGAGTAGATGCACATTGAGGCGGTCTGATGTGGCAGCCTATCCTTGCCTTCTCCGCGTAGAATAGGGTTAGTGGAGAATGATATGCGAACCCTTGCTGCTGGGAAGGTTCCCGAGACAGCTTGGTCAAGGCGTCTTCTTAGGAGTTCACCTGCAGCGTCTCCTTGGAAGGGGACTTTGAGGAACATCGTTTTCTTCTCGGCGGTTAGTGTGGTGGGTTTTGCAGGTCGTTCGGCAAGGTTCTTTGCAATGAACCTGTCAGGATACCCATTTTCGCGAAGCAAGTCCTGGATTTTTCTAAGTTCCTCCAGGGACAATTTCCTGCCTGTTTCCCGGCCTGCATGGCAGAACGTCTGGCCAAAGGCTCTGTTTTTGAGCCTCTGGTGGGCAAAGCCTGGGGTGGGGTCATAGTTGGTTGACGACTGCTAATAAACCCAAAATGACAATTGTCAACTTCGTTGTCTTTTCCGGTATTGCAAATGCAATATACGAGACTGCCAGTGCTCTAGCTTGAAGCTACTAAAGAAAGTGGGAATGCGACACTCTCTACTGCAAACAGGTTGGTTAGCGGGCCGTCAACGTCAATTTCAAAGCTTTTTGCGCTGCGCTAGCAAACCTCTAAAAGCGGTCATGAAAGTCAAAGGCGTAAAAAGAGCTTTCAGTTACCAGAATTATATATCAAACTGAAAATTTTAGGAGACAGGATAATGAAACGAGTTTCCTTTTTTCACGATATGGACGTTCACCAACAGGAATTACACTGATTATATAGCTTTACTCCCAAAAATAGAGCCTATCCCACTTCGAAATGAACAAAAATTGGCATTGTGTGTTATGCAGTTTTTTTAAATTGCTGACGTCAGTGTGCAGCGCGCACGGCCATAAGACATGCATTGTGTTTATAAGTTTACTTGACAACTTAGATTTTCTAGGAAATCCACGTGCAGCCAATATCAACCTTCCTCCGTTTTGAGTATCGGATCTCCTAAAGTAATGGTTTTGCGAACACTCGGTTCTGTTATGCATCCTAGATATGCCAACTGAATCCAAATATGTCACATTGTATCAAAAAGTATCATTTGCGAGAATAGACGATACTAGGAAGGTCATTTCTTTTCTGACTTCCATCTCTACAAAGCATTACTCCGAAACCAGGTGCTGAGGGAACCAAAACTTAAAGTCGGGCTTATCGGTAAACGTACGCCTCGGTACGCCTCTCAGAATGTATGACCTACTTGAATCGCACACTGCTTGACGCTCATGTGAACTAAAAAATATATCGTTTTCGTAGCCTACGCATATCAGTCTAGAGTTCTAAGGTTTTCTTCAAGTGGGCCATTTTTGTTTGGTTAAACCCACCGTGGTGTTTTCGATGCTAAAATGTTGTCGTAAATATGAAAGGGTTAATGCAGAGTTTTCAATCTATAATCGTCTTGCGTGTCATATGATAACTTGCTGACAGCCATGCGTACAGCGATATCGTAGCAGGTCTCAGATACTTGTAGGTTATACTGACGCATCTCAAGGAAGATGATAACCTTCAACTTGCTCTGAACACGCTGTCTTTAAGAAGAAAGTAAACAACAATTTTCAATCGCTTGCCGAAAATCACTATCCACTGAAAGTGGACATTTCATAGAGCAAGTAAATAAGCATTGCGCACATTACCCATAAGCAGGGCTGTTAGAAGACAGCAGTCATCAGTAGTCTTTAAGAATGCCTATTCTAAAGGGAGATTGTCGTCCATGGTAAAAGCAATTTCCTTACTCAGTTGCCATCATGCATCCAGTCAAATATAGGACAGAGCAGGCCGGTAGCTCTCCTCAAATAGTCTCAGAAAGGTGGCATAGTAAAAAACCAACAGCTTTAGGAAGGCAGAAAAATCTGCAAAAAGTTATGATATGAGGAAATTCTTATGCACGGTTCGGTTGCGTGATGAGAGATCCCTAGGTTAAGTTCATCCAACGGAAATAATTTGAGAGGTAAGAGACGGCATGCCAATTTTCCTGCCATTGAATGCTGTTCATCAACTATTTCCGACAAAATGTCGGGAGATTATTACGACGTGCCAGAAAGTTTTATCGCTGTAATTAATATCTGGAACAACGAATAAATGATTTCATAAATTGTTTCCAGAATATTGCAATGCTTAGTCATATGCAGATTAAATAAGACATGCGTCATGGTCAGAAGTAGGAATTTGAAAAGTCCTTACTCAACTCTGGGAAGAAATGCACAGTGGCAACCTGTAGGTAGTCATCACGTGGAACGAAAATTGATTGAAATGGGTGAACATGTGGTCTTGCAGAAAATATTTTTATATTTTATCGCACGTTGCAAGTGTTTAGCCCCTGTCTAACCGGACCTAAGAAATACGAATTGAATGTCCCTATGGAAATGCACTTGAGAGCTCAACTGCAAATAACCACTAATCGTAAGTTCAGATGTCTATCACCAGGCAATCGAAGATCCGTAAGACCATTTTAATTCATCTAGAGTTCTCAATTTCTCACACAGGCGGCCAGAACATTGTGCGAGGTGAGATAAGGAAAGAATAGAAAGGTGTTGCTACAATATTTCAGAAATATCACTAGACTGACCGAGGATACTCAATATTTTGTCGATCTTTGTTAAAAATAATAATGTAGTCCATGCTCAGGGGTGTGCTCTTTTGCGCTTTCTCCGTATACTGTCGTTTTAATGTATATGAACATGGCAAACCAGCTCAAGCGAAACAGCAAGTGTATGCAGAGATTAGGGAACGTATGAGGGGGATTTATGCTGCAATACGCGTCCCAGCGCCTCAGCGCAGGTTTAAAGGTTAGCAGCGACAGAAAAGGAATGTTTTCCGCATTAAGGTGGTTCGATCGTCTTTCGTTTTGAATGTTTTTCCTCCTGATTATCAGAACTCTCCTTCATGCTGCAAATACCGCCAAAACTATCCACTTACTCCTAACTCACTTTAATGCAGTTATGCGAGACGCCCACATAATTCCTCGTCACTCCTAGGCAGTCGGCACATATAACGCCAGTCACGCATGGTTGTTCTGGGTTTTGATGCAATAGCACAGTTAGGCCCTCTCAAACGATGATGTTCACGGTGTGTCCCACAGTAGAGTGGACGCAGAAACGCTGAACTACATGCGAAATAGCTTACAGTGATTTTAGACGTGCACGATACCTACCGCGCTTTCGCCTCCATCACAACCTGGGACTGATATCAAGGCAAACGCAGAAAGACCGGGCCGAGATAGAGTGCAATGGTTAACAAACCAACTCAGCTGAATTCATCTTCTACAGTCCTACTAAAGCTATTGAAGTTCCTCGGGCGAGGGATGCCTTGCCATTGCACGCCATGTCAAATTGTGTTTACGAATTTACATGCACTTGTGGATGCAAGTACATTGGGCGAACGCAAAGGCAACTGGCAGCCAGAGCAGTTGAGCAACTGTCTAAATGGCTTCTAAAGCAGAAGAATAAGACTCCAAGATATTCTATTACAAAACATCTCCTTGGTAGTGGCCATTCGATTTACCCAAAAACGTTTTTTCAAAAATTAGTTCGAGCACGAACCACTCGGTTATTGCGCTATCTGGAAGCAGCCTATATACGGCGGGAGAAACCCGATCTATGTAAACAGTTAGACCACGTGGTCAACCTCAGCTTGCCCTGGTAGACCTGAGCCCTTTTGATTTTCGAAATCCCTCGGCATGTTTACTTCTCCATTTTTATTCCGATGTTGCATTTTGAAGTTACCATTTTATCGATTAGTCTACGCGCAGTATATGTTGACCTTGCTGTTTTACATTGATTTTCTCTATCGAAATTCAAACCTCTGTACCTTTCTCACTTGTTATTTCTGTTATGCAACGACAGGCTGCGGTTGAGAAGCCGTCACGAAATTTTACGGTACCATTAAATTCTGCTGTCCTTGCTTGCTTTAAAAACCTAAACAGGTCGATTATGCGTGCCACACGTGCCTGGGTCGCTTACGGTGAACAGCGTTTCACAAAAACAATAAAAGGTTGGCTCTGATCCCATCTGAATGGGGCTGCTGGGGAGGCCATTCTAAGAAAATGCCACTGCAGCTGGACTTTCCATCCTGAGAGTAGAACCACGTTATCTCGTCAGTTAACAGCCGTCTAAGCCAGGGCGTTAAGGACGCAATATTAGGTTAAATGGACACCCGATTATTTATGGTGAAGAAATTCGCTGGAGCGTCATGTAGCCGCCATACTCGGAGTCGGTCTCATTCTCTCTTCTAGGTACCAGTCTACTCTCCAAACTGGTCAACCAACTGATTCAGGGATTGGGCGCAGGTGGATTACGCGGATTGAGCCTGTCCTTAAGCGCGCCATTGCGCACACATTCACGAGGTTTCTTATTGGTGCGGATAACGGGTGCCGGGCGCTAATCTGGCCCTCTTATTGGACCAGCGCATCTCCTCTAGGAGGGGCAAAGCGCAACACACTCATAAACTGGCACTTAAAAAAGACTTTGAGTCAGTTTATTTATTCTGAAAAAAACTGTGCATGCAATGCCACCGCAAATCATACTGTCGAGGATCCTTGTCTGCCCGACCACTTTCAGGGTTATTTGCTGTAAGCAAGATTAAAAAGACTAAAAATCGGGTACCTGTTTTCGATATTTTGTGCATGTTTCAGTTTTACTCGGAGCGTAGTCCATCGAGAGATATTGTAAATAAACAGTTGTCTTGAATACGCGTGTACTGCTGCAATTCAGTACTTGTCACTGAGAAGGCCAGACGTATGAGGCTTAGAATCTAGCCCACCTACTGTCGACGCTCGACATAGTTCTGATTTTGGCAACTCGTTTTCTACATACAGCCGTTAACGCTTCTTATTTGCATGCCTTAGAGTTTCTTGACGTACAGATATAGTTTGCCGTATCAGAAGCCGTTTTAAAAATTTGGAAACACCTAGTTCCGCTGATCGTGTTCGGAAATCGGCATCAAGTTGGCACAACAAAAAGGCATAATATAATAATAGTTTTAAATGCAAATGTCGTACTAGAAAGAAGGCAGCAGAAGTGGAGTGCGAGCGCCTGTAAGTACATGCGGATTTCAAGGTCATAGGAATCAGGTTGATGGTACCGTAAAAGATGAAGTTGTGAAAATAACTTCAGGAAAAATGTGATAATCTTGGTGGCCGGTGGAACCGTGGGATTATGTTCGTATTTTTTCCATAAATTCTTCCCAAGTGAACAGTAATTGCAGCATGTGTAATCAGGTTGATGGTACCGTAAAAGATGAAGTTGTGAGAATAACTTCAGGAAAAATGTGATAATCTTGGTGGCTGCTGACACCGTGTGACTATGTTTGTAGTTTTTCCATAAATTCCTCGCAAGTGAACAGTAATTGCAGCATTTATTACTTTGCCCCATACCGCTTGCATAAATATAATCATTAAATGTGGCACCACAAGTTAGCGTAGACAAACAGAAAAATACCCAACAAAACGATCAGTAACATAGTATTCCACCTGCGTGAATTTACAGACTGCTGAATTTCAGGTAGATTAAAATATTCTACACAAACGGTAGGTGAACCTTTAGCAGGTTTGCGGTACGTGTTCCTCAAACACTTGACTCCGGGACGTCGACGTTCAGTTTATGTGTAGACAAACCTACTCCGGAAACACAGCATATGGTGGGGCAAACCATACATCCATGAACCCACGTTCATAATGAATATATTACAACCCTGCCAAGAACATGTATTTCCACAAGGAAAACCTTTCTCTAGAGAGTGCGTAAGAGTCCATGTGAGGTTGCATATTGAAGTGATAGAACAACAATCCAAATTGAGCATTTGTTATACACCGGTTGAAGTATTATAAAAATTTAACATCTCTGTAAAATCAGTAGCTAAGTAAAACGCATCTTTCTGCTGACGTCTACAACGCCAAGCAATCGAAATAGTGGCAGATTGCAGCAAGTATTTCGCTCAAACACAGTATTTGCAGATAGAAACTGAAACATACAAAACAATACCTGAGCATAAAGACCAGCTGTGTTGTGTAACAATGCAGACTTATAGGTATTTTGGCAGAGTTTAAATAATTTATATTGGCCCAACTGTGAAAAGCTCGGCTCCCCGGTGGGATTCGAACCCACGCAGTAAGATGAAGGCTTTAGTAGAGCCAACGCTCTAACCACTTGAGCTACGAGGCCTCGTCGGACGACTCGAGTTTAATCAAATTTGGGTCAAGTTTACCCGCCCAACCTACTGCAACGTCTGGAATCCAGCAAATCTGATACAGTAAGTTGACTGCCCAAGCTGGATTTCGTAAGTAATTCACCTAGAATCCACCAAATGACTACTGGGCTCACGCAATTCATAGGTATTTTGGCAGATTTTGAATAATTCATATTGACCCAACTGTGAAAAACTCGGCGCCTCAGTGGGATTCGAACCCACGCAGTAAGGGGGAAGGCTTTAGTACAGCCAACGTTCTAACCACCTCTGCCAAAATATCAATGAATTACGTGAGCCTAGTAGTCATCTGGTGGATTCTAGGTGAATTACTTAGGAAATCCTGCTTGGGCAGTCAACTTACTGTATCAGATTTGGTGGATTCCAGACGTTGCAGTGGGTTGGGCGGGTAAACTTGACCCAAATGTGATTAAACTCGAGTCGTCCGGCGGGGCCTCGTAGCTCAAGTGGTTAGAGTGTTGGCTGTACTAAAGCCTTCTCCTTACCGCGTGCGTTCGAATCCCACCGAGGCGCCGAGTTTTTCCCAGTTGGGTCAATATGAATGTAGACTTGGTTTTCTATGCAAGAGTTCATAAACAAATGAGATAGTTTTAGGATCAAAACTCTGCATGAGCAAGCACGTTAAACAAAGCACCAAGTATCCGCACCTCAAAAACAAGACCGCGATTCCAATGCGCACTCCGTCTTATTTTTCCTTACTCACACATACGTCCGGATTTCGAACATTCGCCCCCATTCGTGAAAATAACGACTAATTCAACAATTTCGTCTGAGCGTTCTGTATTTTCTACATTTATATCAACGTACCTTACTGTTTAAGTTAATCGATTTTTCATTAAATTGATAATAAAAGCTACCAATATGCAATGCAGCATCCTTCAAACTCTTAATCGCTGTGATAATGTATTATTAGAGAAACCGTTTCCTTTTTGAAAAGGCAAATAGTAGGACTGTTTGTTTCCATAAAATAACAAGCAACCAGCTTTTAGTGGTTCACCGGTTTGAGAAGCTAATCTCTTCTTAGCTGCTGCTGTGATGAAATATTTGTCCCCTAGACGTCATGTTAACTTCATGAAAAAGGCAGCCAGAATATCGTGTATTGTTTCAAAATTGCCCATTAAAGTTTCTTGTGCTATTAATAACGTGACGTAAGAAGCCTGCTATGCACTTCAAAATCAGTGAGAACGCGAAATTTTGTGATCTTACATCACCATGGCCTGTCTCCGCGACCGTTTGGTTCGCAGTTATTAATTGGCTAGGTAGAATTCAGCGCCGTGATTTGTTCCTACGCGGTATACATTCGCTGCCCGAAGTCGTCCTAATCTTTCCAAAGGTCAAAAAGCTTTTTTACGTCGGATTATCGGATACCTGGCTGTTTTTCAGCATTAACAACGACATTGCTTCATTAAAGATCGAAAAAGGCGCCAAACCCCCTTTCTTCTTGTTTTATCATGCAACCTTTATCCTTAACCCCTTACGCCAAGTTCTTATGGGCAAAATGTTCTGGCGAAATTTCGTAAGGCGCATTAGCGCATGCGGTTGGGCAGACAGAGGTGCAGCAAACGCGTTTCATTTCACAGACTGAAAAAAGCAATGCCACTGTTGAAGTACAATGTGATATCGTAAGCCTACCATAGGAATGCTGTGCGTTCCATGTACGCATTCTCCGACTTCGACAACTGTTTAGGTAAAAGTACTCGCCCATTCATAGGTGCGTGGAGGAGCATTGGCAGCGTCCACGGTCTTATAACGTATTTTAAGACGTGCATGGAATTGAGAATCTAGCTTTAGTGACTATTTTTCACTCACAGACATGCTGGCTGCTCCACTGGGAATGAAATCAAGAAATGAACATGAAAAGTCCCGAAGTGTTCTCCACAAATACTAGATCTGCCATCCATCAGAAGCAAAAGGCTCTCATCTCACACCGCGCAAACCGGCCATTAAAATTTCCCAAATGGCCTTGTCAGGCATGGTTTGGGACGGCATGATTCACCTTATTAGATGGACATACAATAAGCCTCACGGTGTGGGGATAATTAAACTTTTAATTTCTTACGGCACTTTGGCACTCTAGAAGCGTTAAACAGGAGAGAGAGGGATTGGCATTACGCTGGCCGTCTTTCCTTACTGCTCTCTTATATTGTCTAAAGAAAGAATTTCGGTAAATGATGGTCAAAGTGGTTCTACTTACTGTTCATATCATCATCTCTGAATGAAGTGGTCCCTTACCTTCCGAACCACCCAAAAATTTACACCTGCTGCAATTTGCTCACTTATGCCTACCTATAAATTACATTGCATTCGCACCACTGTACTTAAAAATGTTTTGCTTCGCAATTACACCTATTTAGAGACGCTCATAAGTATATCCTCGAAGAACAACCTTAATTTCTGTATTGGAAATTCGTAATATTATTGTTTAGGTAGTTTGCTGGCATTTATTCCTCAGCTTGTAGGTATACGTGGACTTAAGATAGTTTGTGCCCACCAAATTGCTATAACCGGTTAGGAACTCGGTGCCCAACTGCACTTAGTCCTATGAAGAAGACCGAGACTCCCCATGGCAAACGCAATGAATAATGTGAATCCTCTATTAATGGAAACAATTCCGTAGTCAGAGCAGGAGGGGAGGAGAGCTCCAGTCGGCAGTGGTCAGAGGGCCTGAGAATTTGGTGGCAAATAGAATCACCTGAAAGAAACGTGTCTCCAGTATACTGGTTTCGGGAGAAAATTGGACATTTCTGCTCGAATTGAGACCGACAGCCAACAATTAAACGTAAGCAATGTCATGAAGACTAACAGTCGATAATTAAGAAGTTGTCGGCAAAGGTAGACACGCAGTAGTGCCAATTACAGTTATCACGCAGTCGCGCCAACATCGAAGAAAATGCCCATTCCCTTCCTGAAGTCAGCATACGCAACTGTTTATCTCCCACATCGGTTTGCATGACACATTCATGCAGTTCAGCGGTTAAGGCATTGTCGGTCTTCGGCCGACCCCCTCCTAAAAACTAAAGCATTCGGCCTGGGGTTTGGGACTCACCGACTGTTGCAGTAAATGAGTCAGAAATGAGGAAAGTCGCCTTATCAACGCCCTTAGAAATTACAAGTCCACCTGAACCAAAAAGCCAATAATACATGGAAAGAACTCCCTGCGGTCAACAAACATTTTGCGAAGCTTGGAAACTCGCGGGACCTTTGGAAATATCCAAAATTTTCTACTAAGATAGTTCACAGAGACTACATGCACAATCGGGCTTTGGCCCGATTCCCTGGCCTCCCCAAGGTGCAGAAAGACGGCGCTCCTCTCCGACCTATCGTGTCGCTCAAAGGTACTCAAACGTACGGACTGGCTAAGTGGCTGTTCCGGCGTACCAAGTTCCTGACCACTGAGTCAGACACCACGATCTCTTCGTCAGCACCATTCCTGGAGAAACTCAAATGGATAAACCTCCACCCAAATGATGTCATGGTATCTTTTAATGTTACATTCCCGTTTACTTCTATTTCCCAGGACATGACAATGGAGCTGCTTCTACAAAGCAAATACGATGAAACGGAGAACCGTCTTGGACACGCCCAATGCCCTTCAGCTCCTGAAGCACTGTCTCAGGACGTACTTCACGTTCAACGGGACAATCTACGAACAGGTGAAGGGCACACCAATGGGTTCGCCGATTTCGGGGTTCATCGCCGAGGCGGTCCTGCAACGGCTGGAGTCGTTGGTCGTCCAACACCACAGACCGAAGTTCAGGGCCCGGTATGTGGATGATACCTTCGTCATTATCGACCGGGATCAACTGCTGACATTCAAGGAACATCTGAATGCGGACTTCCCGGGCATACAATTTACGATGGAGGAGGCGAAAACGAACAACACGCTGGCCTTCCTCGATGTCCTTGCATACCGCAAAGAGTATAGTGAAATATAGAGTAAAGTGTTTGGGGAAGCGACAAATACGATGCAAGTACTGAACTTCACCAACAACAACCACCAAATCAGCCACAAATCCATTGTGTAAGGACGCTCTATCTGCGTGTTGAAACGCACTGCAGTGAGCCGGAAGACAAGATTGCCGAACTACAATAACTTCAACGGGTCTTCAAAGCCAATGACTACCCGCGAAACGTCGTCAACCTGTGCATACGCAAAAAAGACGAAAGACCTAACCGTACGGACGACAAATTTTGGCGAGCAATTCCGTATGTCAAGAAACTTTCTCAAGCTGTCGGGCGCCCTCTCGTACCACTTGGATTTGGAGTTGCCAACAGACCGAAGCAACCATCAGGCGTCAGGTAATGAAACCGACAGACCCGCTGCCACGGCAAGAAACGTCTGGAGTCGTTTATCGAATCTGAGGCAGTTGCGGACAAAGCAGCTACGTCGGGGAAACCGGAAGACAGTTTCGAACGTGAATGGCCGAACACGCTGCAGCGGTGCGGAGAGATGACGCCAGCTCTCAAGTTGCGGCTCATTCGACGAGATCCGGCGGCGCATTGAAATTCGACAAAGCCGAAATTTTCGCTAAAGGGGA
The DNA here is from genome assembly GCA_902702965.1 of Spirometra erinaceieuropaei. NCBI lineage: Eukaryota > Metazoa > Platyhelminthes > Cestoda > Diphyllobothriidea > Diphyllobothriidae > Spirometra > Spirometra erinaceieuropaei. Next base: position 87,042 of record CACRXP010000262.1, read on the forward strand.
CAACCGTGTGAGTCGGAAACTGTTGGAGTCATGGTTTACTGGCCCCTAGTCCATCAATAAGTGCACAGGTTAACACTTTTCCCAACGTCAGCGTCGGTGGATTAGATGGTCGAGCAATCGTCGCAGCAACATCCAACGCACATGATGAAATTGCAGAAATTAACGAAGCAAATGTCGGCCGTCAAACAGTCAGCACACCCAGTGCAACGATTCCGGATGAAGGGGGGAGCCGTGAATGTTCATAGGTATGCGGTAGCATGGCCACTGCATCCTATAAATACTGCAGACCCTTTTGCATGAAATACCCGTATCTGCTTTTGTCTGTGATGGTGGGTTCGAGAAAGAATCCGAAACGTCAGGCTAATAACGCTTTTGTCACAGCGATCGTGTCTCCTTCTTCATTAAGGGACATGATAGATTTTGCTGTTGCTTATGCTACCGTGACTGAAGCACTTTTGTGTTTTTTCTTTGTCTATTTATGTCTGCGCTCATACCACTCTAAAATATTACTTGCTGCTTACGTCTTAAAAAAGCGATTTTAGTGCTGTTGACGCACTTTTCGAGAAGCAAAATTAACACAGAAATTCTACTGCGGCTAATGGTAGCTCAGTCGTCTGGGGTCTGTGAACACCACATGCAAGTGTACGTACCTATTCCTAAGCCGGTTTGCCAAAATGCATACAGAATAAGGTGAATTTGGGTAGTGTCGGTTTCCGTACTCAACTTCAAAGCGGAAATCTTTTGCAATCTCGCTTGTAGTTAGGTATGTCCGTTTACGTGCGAGAAAAATGGTTTTGTAAACAACAAAAAAGCCTGTGATTAATTTAAAATGAATGCCGGACTGTTAAATTCCGGGATAAATATTTTTAACGCACTTGAATGTTTACTTTGTTTGAGAAATTGCTGTCTCCAGCGAACTTGTAACTGTTAAGAGTAAGTAAGGAAACGCCAGCGCCGATTGAAGCATCGTTAATAGAAATGCCTCCGGTTTTAAATTCATTTGTTGTTGAAAATTCGGCAACTTCTGTCTTATCTGTTTGGCTGCACCTTTGGCGATCTTGAGTCCGTGCAGGCAAATTTTACGACGGGTTCCTTTTATTTATTAGTTTTGAATGCTTTGTTTTTATCGATAGATAACAGTTGCTTGAGGTACAACTAGAAGCTATGCTTTTATCCAACCCATAGACACGTAAATTGTTTTTGATTTATTCTTATCTCTGAGAAATTGAGGGATGAAATGAGGAAGGAATGATGGGAAAGCTGCAGTTTGTAGCTACAGTGAACAGCGTTTTCAACAGTTGGAGAGGAATCTACCAAACGTAAATCTTATCTTTACTTACCTCTAAGATTTCTACAGGTCTTGATGACAGTCACATAACAAAATTATTTCCGCATTGAATAACCCAGTATTCGGCCACAAAACAGTATTATCTAAGGTAGCAGCAGGGAAAGTAAACGTCATCAGACAAAAATGAGTGAAATTAATTTATAAGGTAAGTACTGGACCGACATGAATAATTCTTTCTGGGGATTTACTTTTGAAGGTCAGCCCGGGAAATGCTCATGGACATATGAGACAGAGACAGGGAGCTTCTGCAGAACAACGGTGTGTCACTTACGCTCACATGAAAATAGTACGCAGTATACGCAAAATCTCATAAATAACATATGTTCGACATTGAAAAATTATTAATGTTTAAGAAACCCTGTTAGGGGATCCCCACATTTGCATTAGGGATCATAAAAGAAATTGTAGAAACATGCGATTTAACAATTGTCTAGTATGGGTTTTGTGTAGACAACACGACCGCCTAAGAAGACTGCTTTTCCGAAAGCGCATTGAATTCAGTAAACGTTATAAAATTAGTCATGACTATATAACGTCATGCAATAGCAGGCAATATTTCAAAACCAAAATGTTTGGTAAACGAGACGATATGTCAAATTCAAGGGTATCATCACTACAGCTTAGAGAGTTTGGCTTGGTCCAAGACAGGATGGGAGAGCATTCTTGGGAAATTTGATAGGGATGGCAGAAGAACGATGTTTGCACGTAAGAGGATATTATATGTGCAGGTAGCATCCAAATACTCACCGGCTTTGCACGGATCCAGATATGGATCATTCGGATATATTTCCTCTAATGTTCTCTCTGGTTCAAACACCACGAAGTTCCTCCGATCCCAATAACTTCCAATGGGCTTCTTCAGATAGAACAGCCGTGCCGCTCGTTGAGCGTCCGCTGTTGATTCATTCCAGCTAAACTGCGGATGCTGAATTGACCGCCCTCTTGTCAAATTATCGCTTGAGTTTCGTACGCGACCGTCACTCGTGGGTAAGGACGAATGACAGGAGCCAAGAGGAAGAATGACGAAGAAGATAAGAGCATTGACTGCCAAAAAAATCGAACCGGAGTATTCTGTCTTCCGTGATCTGCTGCAGAGGGGCATGATTCAACATGCGTTTACAATGAGTGCTAGTAATATTGTTCACTGTAGTTGTTTTGGGATGGATGGGATGCAACACTACGTGCAGAATTCTAATTTTTGCTCTTCATTCAGAGGTCTGCTTTTGTGCGTGCATTTGTCACTGAGGGGGCCAGCAGTAATAAAGATTGTCACTTCGGCACACGCCTGGACACCGGCGATACTCAGACGGCGTCGTGCACGCGTGCTGCGCGTCAGCTGTTACAAAACCGATTGGTCACGCTGTCCGAGAGCGCCTGATATGATTTGCTGTCAATTGGGCTGTAACTTGCGGTCCGCCTATTGGCCAAAGTCCATCAGCTGTTAATGCCGAGAGTAAATACAATTTCGTTTTACGTGCTGACGAAACCCGGTTACGTTAGAGGCAGGCGTAAACTGATGGACAGTGCCGTCTGTCTGCTAGCCAAATTATGCGCCCGCGACATCGGCCTACCAAAGAGACCTCTGTTTTTGATCTGCAAATTTATTAAATCCAAGCTACCTGAAGTCGCCTGTTTAAAATATGGAAGGCAGGGGTTGATAAAAGCGCTAATTCTACAGGATGTCGCTTATGACGAAAAAATGGACATTTTCATTTTCGACAAATTTATTGAGAAGTTTAAAGGAAGGCGAAGGCACGATCACTGGGACAGTAGGTTTATTTGCCTGAGCTTGCGAACTCGAACTAGAGTTCATCATCAGAGACTACTCGAGTGCAGCAAATTGTGTCCTAGCCACGGACGTACTTCTCCTCCTCCCCCCGCAAGGACAAACGATATAAATGTTCACAATTTGCTGCACTCGAGTAGTCTCTGATGATGCACTCTAGTTCGAGTTCGAAAGCTCAGGCAAATAAACCTACTGTCCCAGTTATCGTGCCTTCGCCTTCCTTTAAACAAGAACCTGGGATGCGCATATTCTCTTCCATTCGTTATTGAAAAGTGTTGTGATTCACGGGAAATAGTGCCACGAAGTTTATGAAGTAAATTAGCCTAATGAAAAACATTGGGCGATGTAAGCAAAAATTTGAATTCCCAAGTCAGTTGCGATGAAGCAGACGCGTATGCTGACTGGCGCTTAAGGTTCTCATTTAAACCCACCACCCGGAAGAGTATCATACAACTTTATCCCAAAATAACGAAACCATTACCTGGTGTTTTCTCTGGTGCTGACGTTGATGGTTAATTCGAAGTGCTAGACGAATATTTTTTTCCAGCTGTCGTGTCCACGTCATGTCAAGGAAACAGCAACGTGAGAGCCAGAACTGAAATCAGGCGGCGTGGAGTTAGGGGGAGGTCATGCGACGAACACGTGGGCGGACTGCTAAAATTTGCTCCAATGCCATACCCCTTGAAATTCATTTTCTATCTTTACGCCAGATCTGACTGGGTTAAGATAAACAGATGATATGAATTCAGAAAACTTCACTATCAGAACAAAATATTTACATGCCGAATATGGTTGTGGTCAAGTCAAAGACTACTGGTGAACCTCGCCAATCGTGTTACCCAGATTATTCTCCTGGTATTGTAATGAAATGTATACGAGCCGGCCCGCTACCATCAAAAGACTATGTGATTCCTAAAGCCGACTAAGAGTGAGGGGGCTTTGGTGAGCACCTTCGCATTTGCACTATAGAATAAAAGATAATTAATGGATAAAAGGAAGTAAAGCAAATACTACTTAAAGGATTATGACCATTTAGCAGGTATTTGCCTCGATTTTACTTTAACAGGACATAATTTTGTTTCCAAAACGTAAGAAGCATTGCGAACATCAAAATATAGGTAATCTATGTAATCTAGGTAATCTATGTAGGCAAATAACTGCACTGATTTTGATTGATACAGTTATCGCTTGTCCAGTATCTATGCCTAACTGCTTACGTTTACTTTAAATACCAGATTTTGCGTGTTACCTGACAAATTTTCATTTGCCGTATCGATCCTCAGACTTAATTTTGAAGCTGGATGGAAATAAACAAGGCAGAAATCGGCTAAACTGCACGTGACCCTAATTTCTAATCATAAACCAATTAAAACGAATCCCAAAAGAGGTGCGTGACTGAAATAAATGCCAGGAGCACTTTTTTAATACTTCTACAAAGGGACACTTTAATCACCCAGAAATGTCTTCTTACTACTTACCACTCAGTATTCTTTGGCCTTATACTTTTTTAAAATAAACTACTCCTCGGTCAGTTTGTGGGTTTATCATAGATGGCCAAAATTGGCTAATAACAAGTTAATTGTCCATAGGGCCTGCATTTTGGTTCATCTGACAGAAAATTAACCGCATGACTCAACGCTCTGTTTCGTAATGCATCTGTCGTCGGACCACTAACAGCAAAGATGACTACTAAATTAACCCAAAACGTAGTGGCCCAAATTATGAAATATGTTTAAATTGGCAGCACATTCCAATAAATCAAAAACGGGTTCGACTGCATCAAACAAAATCTTGATTAACAATTAACATACTTTAGCCGTTGATTATTACCAAACGAAAACGAAGAAAAAAACTGATTTTCGTTACCAGACTGTATTTGTGACGCTATGGGCCATTCCACCTTTTCTTTTGCTGGTGATAAATAGAATATAAAAAATATTTATGGCATTATTATACTGGTCCAGAACAACAATTTACTTAAAAAAAGTTGAAATAATGGAAAAAAGAAAATGCGTGCTATATTACTGCCTCAGTTTGCAGAAGCACTTAAAGCCCGTCCGTGCAAATAACTGAATAAATAAAACGGGGTGAGATGTGGTTTGGTAGCCAAACCTGGGGTTGAGGTTAAGGTTTAGGGTTAGAACCTATAGTTAGGGGTTAGGGTTAGGGTTAAGGGTTAGCGCAACTATTTCTCACCCATTCGAAGTACAATCGCACATTCTTAAACCTTTTCGTTTGGATACAACTACCTGACCCCGTTGCCTGTGTGTTCCCTGGCCCCACCTGTAAAAACCCTATTACCACCGGTCCCGTATTATAGGTGACTGGGGTTTCTTTACTTCAGGGGGTTACTAAACCAAATCCGACCTAAAACGGAACGTAAAATGCTTGCAAATGTCCTCCAGGACTTAATATCTCAAGTAATATGAAACTTAGACAACTGTCCAATATTTAATACTATGTTCCAAATGCACGATGTTAACCATGGTGATTAATCCGCTAAGACCAAGGTTATTTTACGAAAACTAGAGGTTTTATAAATTTCTAAATGTCAAATTAGCAGATCTGTGGGATTTAGTGCTCAGAAGTACAATAATAATGCAGATAGGCATTCCTTCGTTTAAATGGGATAAAATTGTTTTGTCGTTTGGAAAATTCTAACTGATGTCACATCCATGACCACCACCGAATGGTCATTATCAGTTTTGAACATATAGAAAACTACTTGTCGGGTAGTTTAGTTTCTGTACATACCTTTGTCAGAAGTAGAACGAGCAAAACATCTTCAGTTTTAGCAAATTATCAGTATTTATATGGGCGTTCTGCCTTGCACTCATAATCGAAGAACGGAGATTAAAAGCGCGCAAAAACAGCGAAAATGACCTCAACATATAGAAAAAGGCGTGTTCTTACGTTCACGGGAGAAAAATATTAGTATTTCTTTGGGACGTGAAAGAAACGGCCAAAAATGTCAAGTTTTTACTTGGCCTCGCGTGCAAAAATGTAAAGTACATAGAAATCCGTCAACAAAGTGCAGTAATAAAGTACTTCTTAAAGAGGTAACTTATTAAGGAAAGTTTTCATGTTGATCGAAGACATATTCGTTGCTGACTTTCGTTTTGGACTGACATTTTTCTCGAAAATGAAGTTTGATGTTTGAATGAGTCTTCACATGTGACCCAAACAACCATCTTCGTGAAAAGAAGAGCCCGAACACTCACTATTTCGGTAAATGCATTCAAGAACAATCTTATTTGAAAGTTCTCAACAGACAGGTAATTTAGAATTTGTCTTTATGGACAATCCGATGAAAGCACTGGAAATCATGAAGTATTCAGCAAGATTCCGAGGCCGATCTGAAACTCATCGTAATCCAAGACGAAGGAGAAGTATAAATCAGTTTAACAGAAAAAAGCTCTCTCTATAAACACAAAATGGTATGTTTACGATCACGCCTGTGAATTCTATTTAAATTTATTAGGCACCGACTGGCCTCATGGCACGTCATCTTATGATGTCCCCATTGATTAAATCAAGCAAAATCCAGTTTCTCTTGATGAACCTCATCTCATTTAAGTAAAAAGAGTCAAGGATAACACGGGACCCTGGAGAACTGTCTCAGAATCTACACTCAGAATGTAGGCAGTTGAAAAACCGTCATATGTGAAATCACACTACATATTAAACGATATTGAGATGTAAAATTCACTAAAACGCTGCTATAAGACGTTATTTTATATCTACATTCATATTTACTACATTTTTCGGGTATGAGAATACATTCTATACATCTAAAAACGAACGTTCCTTAATGAGAGTCATTCCTGACGTTTTCCTGATTATTACGCTTTTCAAAATAAATCGGCATCTCTTAACAACGCAACGCTGCCATTAATACTTCTTTTATGTTTTTAATTCTTTTAAACCTGTACTTAATTAACATAGAAATCGGACTCATGAAATAATGTCGGATTGCGAGGGATTGGGAATCATTCGTAAAATTTGACACATTTGAATTGATGTTAAATTATTAAAAGGGGCCCGAAGACTAGATGTCAAGAGAACTTTCAAAGACTTAAAAATCGCAATTAATTTAACACATGGGCATACGAATAAATGACGTCCTCTGAACCAATAGAATTTTTCATCCTTAAACTACTTTGTGGATTTTAATGACAATGGAACCCCAAAAAATTTAGAGTATGCGAAAAATGTTGACAAGTGCTTTTCTCCCTGTTTTAGAATTGCGGAAACCCAAATAGAAGGATGTAAAGCCCTCATTAAAAAGCATACGTGCGTTTACGTAAATCCTCATCAGGCCAGCACATTTATATAAGAAGGGGATATATATTAGTAAAGCATGCGACGGATAAAATTCAATCCGCCTTTTCATGCAAGCATGGTGTGGGAACAGGGGTGCGGTAACATTTGTCCTTATGGGGTATTCAGCTGACGAATATCCACGCATACCACCTTCTTCCAAGGTACGGCCGAAGAATAGATTTGGACTGCGTTTACTAATTCCCGAAAAACACAATACTCTGTCGACCACAGACGAGATACTTCACATTTCGCATCACATTGGAACTAATTTCGTTATCGTCACATAATTTTAGGCTTTGCTCTACGATTTACAATGCCCCACATATTGCGCATATACGGAAAGGAATGTGGACTAAGTAAATGGGGAATAGAATTCTCATTTGCCGCTTATTAACTGTCATCAGCTAACTGTATCCAAGCCCAGACTTGAAGAACCTGAGATTCGAAAGTGCGTCTTTGGTTTTCCAGCGTTATCTAGTCACACGCGTTGCCATGCGCCCGTAGCCCTCTCGGCTACGCTCGGAACATTAGTTATGCCGGAACCGCGTTTTCCGACTTGGCTAGTTGGCATGCTCGTTTATTTAGTCTTTTTTTAACTGGTTGCTTAATAATGGACCCTTGTGCGGTTACTCGTGAGAACCCGCCTATAGCTTAGCTTAAAATATATACATTTGCAGAATACACTTTCTTATAAACGAAAACCTTCCGTTTTCGGAAATACAGTGCTTATTCACGCTTCCTCTTCCTAAGCTACAAGAGATCACAAGTCATTTGCTAAGTGTGAGAAAGTATTTTACGCTACTCCCGTCCCGTTGAACAGCGCAGAAAAATGTTGTACACGACGACTTTTTGCATAGAAAATTGCCTGAATATAAGGCAACGCCGGTTTCCCTCTAAAATGCTAAGCGGTTTCTTTGATAGAATAATTTATGAACCTATTCCACACTCGAAAGAACATTTTCCGCAACTCATTACGCATGTTATTAACGTGCATTTTATTTTATGTTATTATGAGTTATATCAGCTATCTTAGGAGCTCGCTTTGTTTAGGACATAAAAAATTGCTCACAAATGTTTCGGTTGGTCCTGGACTATACACCTAACCCACAATCTTTCATTTAGCACATGTGCGTGCGAGTTTAATGCATGTTGGCACTTAATTATTTGCGGCTTTCCATTTTTGAATTTTCTGTTTAGGTGATGTTGAACGCAGGGCAGTACTGTCCTGAAAGTCGTTAAAAGGAAATTGCTTCACCACCAAAAATTCACCATGGTGTCTTAAGTGCAGCGGCAGGAGTTACAAACTATTGTTTATACTTTTGAGGCCGTACGTCCGCCTCATAAAGGTAAGAGAAAGATTAAGGTTCACCATAAATAAAGTGCAAATCCAATAATTCTTCGAAGGACTTTTAGGAGTTTATTTAGGATACTGCAGTGAAATTTTCCAAAAAGTCACACAAAATGTTTACTAAACCTTGATTGTTTACATTTTGGGCTCCAATAATGGTTCTGATATCTGGTCTTCTAAAAAAGAACACTAAAAATGTCGACATAAAGGCGGAATTGCGAAACAACTGATGATAACGTCACGAATTTAAGTGTTTTCGCCAGGATTTTTTAGACTTTTGGCGGACTATCCTTTTCTGCAGGAGTTGTAGACCGATATTCAAATATTCCTGAATGTAAAACTGTGGCCATCCATAGTGTGCCTATATGGCGAATGTATATCTCGGAAGGCAGTGGCAGAATACGACAAACGTCTCCTGTTTCCTGCATTTTAATTGCTAAAGTTTGTCGCGCATTTCAGAACGCTAAAACAGTCTTTGGTCAGAAAAGTTAATGCACGCAAGTTTCGCCAGGTCTCGGTGAGCGCAACTTTAAGAACACTCTTTGGTTGATTTGCACTATGAACGTTCACATAAAGTTCACTTGCTTATTTCTCAGAGAAAGTGCCAAGAATGTCGCCTCAGTACGTTCATCCCGTCAGAGAAATGTCTTCAACCCTGTAATGAACTTCCTCCCAGTAAACAGTAAAATAAGTCATATTGACCCAACTGTGAAAAACTCGGCGCCTCGGTGGAATTCGAACCCACGCAGTAAGGGGGAAGGCTTTAGTATAGCCAACGCTCTAACCACTTGAGCTACGAGGCCCCGCCGGACGACTCGAGTTTAATCACATTTGGGTTAAGTTTACCCGCCCAACCTACTGCAACGTCTGGAATCCACCAAATCTGATACAGTAAGTTGACTGCCCAAGCAGGATTTCCTAAGTAATTCACCTAGAATCCACCAGATGACTACTAGGCTCACGTAATGCATTGATATTTTGGCAGAGGTGGTTAGAACGTTGGCTGTACTAAAGCCTTCCCCCTTACTGCGTGGGTTCGAATCCCACTGAGGCGCCGAGTTTTTCACAGTTGGGTCAATATGAATTATTTAAAGTCTGCCAAAATATCAATGAAGTTAAATAAGTCTCAAAATATGTCTTCCATAATGGGTGCAGAAGCCACTTCCATCGCCCACAAGTCACATCTTTTACATCCCTTGGCTTTAGAGACTGTCACTGAGTTCTGGATTTGATATTGCATAGTGAAGATAATGGCAGCGCAATGCAGACCTACTGATGATTTCGATGGTACAACAATAATAAGAAAATATTTATTAACTTTTCGATATAAATGTCCACAGGTGGGCAATTAAGATAGCCGAGTAACCGATAGAGAGATGCTTGCGCGTGATATTTTCCACCTCCGTGATTCAAAAACGGTTTAGTTGTATTACATACGCCGTGCATTTCGACTTCGCGTCGAGACATGTCGGTTGCCCTTAGTTTTACCCTAAATATCCACAAAACAAACATTTTTCGCAAAGAACCCGGTGACAAAAGTCAATATTATATTTTTACTCTCATACTGGCACCTTCACGCATGTGAGTGTGCGTGTGTGTGCGTGTGTTTTACAGGCAGTGTCTCTCAGTCTAGTTACCCGGCCTTTGAAGGGTGATGAGCCATGCTAAATGCAGAGTTGCGTGTCAGCTTTCTGGGCCGTAAGGATTATGAGCGCCACCTATGCCCTCGTAGCCTGGTCCGCGCTTGAAGTTCTTTGGCACCGGATCTCCTGCCAGTAGATGCGCTTGTGTTCCCGCCGGGAATACAGGCCGTATTCATGGTTGCGCAGTGACTTGCGTCATCCTCCTATTTCTGGACCGTTGGGGATTGCTGTTGTTGTTGATTAACATCCTGGTCAAGTGTTTGTTGTGGATCAGGGCTGTGGTGGTACGCCAAGGTGTGAGTCCGGCCGTGCCCAGCATATACACCCTCTCAAGCCTCCGGTCCTTCTGACTAGGTCTAGGCACGTAGTTTAGGTGGGGAAAGAGGAAAAAGTGTGGTAGATGTTGAGCAAGTTTTTCCCGCTAAAAACTAATTCGCGTTTGTGTAGCCGCACCTGCTTCGGCTTGCTGTGGATTAGCACACGATGGACCTCGTCGGTTGCGGCTGTCGAACTGTCGTAAAGCGAAATAGAAATTTATTTTCCTGTTTTTTTGCAAAAACACAAAACTTTGCTTATTCAACTTCCAGAGCTAGAAGCAGATAGAAGATCCTCGCACTGAGTTTCAACGATTTGGCTACCAACATAAAAGCGACGCGAGTAAAATTTCGACCTGTTCTAAATCGTTAGCTGTATTTGATATTTTAACGTCACAAGGAACTCGATATCTCTACTTTACTCGCCGAGCAGTAACTTCAGACGAAATTTAGAAACTGCTTTGAATTTGTAGAAGAACGTCTCGTGCACAATTGTCCCCTTATCAACAATTTAAATTCGGCGGTGCACTCCATTTTTACTTAAGCACAAACAAGGAATATTTACTATCTGCTAAAAAAACCCCGATGCACTGAATTTTTTATCGTTTTATGGCATCTAAATTGAAACAAAGGTGTTTGCTTGCGTACACTTCAAAAGTAATTTTAACAAATCGTCATCGCCGTCGGAAAGTCATTCTTACATTTTTATACAAACCGTCGGTTAGGGCATCTGATGAACAATAGTTTAAATGAACAACGACTGATCGCTAAACCAGTCAAATAGTGTTGGTGGAAGACATTGGTTTCTCCGAAAAACAAAGCCATTTTGCAGTAATAAAACAAAAGATTTTTAAAGAAGCACTTCTGGCTAATAGGAAATTACCGATTGTGCAGGTACACTCTTGACTGAGGCTGTAGTGAAGTATAAGAGGTTGGGGGTAAAGATAAAAATTGATTAAACCTGTAAGAAAACAGATTTGGGGTTGGGATTCGCGTAGTTGCCTCATACCGTTTCTTCCAATTGAATGATTGATTCAGTTGAATAATGTGGTGAAAACATCTGGTAATTGGCCACACGGCTTTCTCTTTCTGCACTGCTCGACTAACAAACGAAAAGTGTGATATTCGCTGGCGTTTGTTGATGTGTTATTCTATGAATTTAAATGCGAAATCGAAAGAGGTTTCGTTACAAAGTATAAAAACTAGCCGAAAAAGGTTATTACTGACATTTCTCTATGCAAAAGTATATCGAATAATAGCTATTCCCTCTGTTCGCCTCTGACCGTTGCCGTGATAGCAAGGCTGCAGACGTAAACCTCCATCGATTTTTGTATCGGACCGGTCCTTTCAGGCTGTCACACTGCGTGTCCATGTTTTAAAATTCAGCAACCCAACCGCGCACACGCGCAAACAGACAAGCTGGCACACACTAGCGCGTGCGCAAAAGCATCCCCGGGGTTGTTTTAGCGTTATATGTGTGCACAGAGACGACCGCTGCCACAGTTGCCTGTTCCGAACTTCATCAAAAACTGTCTCTATCTAACAAAGAATGCGGTGCATAGCTCGGGGATGTCCCAACATCCATGCACACGATTGTACTTAGGGCTATCGCATTTTAGTTAGCAGATCACCAGGTAAGCCTCGCTTGGCACGGAAGTTTGTACTTTTGCGTCAATGGCAGTTACACTTCTGTTTTTTTGATATACAGTAAATGGGCTAACTCATGAAAAGTCGACCGAAATTCCGAAATGCGTTTTCGTCTTGAAAAGACTAATTAAATAGGGTTGTAAAACTAAACTTCCCGCAGCATAATCCTATAAAAATTAAGTTGCCTCAGGATACCGGCTATCGACTGGATTTCGTTCTCGCTGCATGCAAAAACTACGCTCTGTGAAGGATGACTACTTGCGTAATATGCCTTTTTTCATTGATTTTTAATGCTCTTGAAAATCCAAATAAATTTCCTGGAAAACATGCAGATAATTATTCATTCTCTTGCTCATTCGGTGGAAAATTACGTCTAATTCCAATTTTATACTCAAAGGAATTGTATTATTCGGTTTTCAAATACTTTCCTAATTATCTAACAATTTTGAACCCGACCTGCCGTTGCACTTATATTTAGGGTTTCTAAAATACAAGCCGCATATTCTCCGCGTACGAAAAACCGTGCATTTCTTTACGGTATTAAAAGGAGACCATATGAGGTTTATAAAATTTTGCGGTGGATTTGGTCTATATTGTTAACATTAAAGGCCCCATTGACAAATACAGAGGCATGACGTTTTATGAACGGCCATTTCCCGACATTAAAAAACCTCACAATTAGAAACTTTTTTTCCTTTCCTTCGAGTAAAAGTTGGGAGAGGACTAATGTTCTACCGAATGAGCTAGAGAATGAATATCTTCATGCACGTTTTCCATGAAATATACTTGAATTTTTAGGGCATCTTAAATCAATGAGAAAGATACATGCTACTTAAGTAGTCATTTTTTTGCGGAACGTCGTTTGTAAGTGTATCCACAAAGGATTTCCTTCGAAAGCCGGCATCCTAAGGTAACTGAATTATTATAGAATTATGCTGCGTAATGAGTAGTTTTGAACCCTGCTTAACTAATCTTTTCAAAACAAAAACACATTTTGAAGTTTTGGTTGACGTTTCATAAGTTGACCCACCTTCTGTACCAGTATTGCGAAACCGAGGGCCACATTTATTTTTTCCGCAAAGTAGTCATTTACGAAAATCAGAACTTAATCCATCTTGCCGCAAGACAGAAAAGGATGGTGAGACCGCCTTATACCTCTTGCCCGACGAAGAACAAATACAAACTGAAGAATGCTGTCCTCCAACGCGAAAATGAGATTTCCCGGAACAAACACCACGCCCAGAGAATTGTGGAGATTTATGTTTGTTGCGGTGGTTTTGTAACTTGTTTCCTTGAAACAAAACAACGGGGCGGCTGTCTTGAGTGACTTGCTCTATTGTCTTATGCAGTAAATGTGGACGTAAATTATAGAATACCATACACTGCCAAAAAGGCGTGTCCCTGAGCTTGTCATAAACATAAAGGCAGAAAGTCCGAAATCGACGCCCACATTGAATACAGCACGCAACATTGATCGAAAGACGATAATCCTGGACTTTCGTGATACCAGGTGCAACCTACAATGAGTAAGTAGATCAAGTGTGTCGCACCTGTTTTACGCATTGGCGGTGCACGAGTGCCCAGCCCACGATTAGACAGAAATTCCTATATGATTAAGAGGGACATTTTGTCCATAACTTATTGTCCTTTGTTTGTTTTGAACAAAACAACTTTTTATCGCACCGACAGCAGCCATGAAGAATTTGCCTATTGTATGGTCCATACTACGTGTCACTTGCAAAGACCTGTTTATAATCTGGGTTTCATTGATGTGCGGTAGTACAGCCTAATACGTGATCATTCCAAATAATCTTCCTGGTGTTACTTCTAAATAAGAAGGATGTGATCTCCGCATGGTAGGAATTATGCAAAATTTGCGACAATAAACAGATGATGCTTACAGAGATCGTGGGCAATCAAGCGTACGAGAAGTAGACGAAGTCTGAATTTGACCTTCATCAGTATTTTTCTTCTAGAAATATGATTACTTGTGAACCGAAACATAGACAGAAAGGGTAAAACACGATAGGTTCCGCTACGATAATCAATTTCCATCCTGTTATTTGGATGCGTAGACTCGTATGTCGGTCGATTGGCTATGTGACGGAGTTTTCATTCTCAGTAAATCAAAGAGCCTTTCATAACTCTCGACGTTGACCTGGAGAATTTGTCTACACCCTTCATCGGAAGAATATATCTATTTACGTGATTGCAGACATCACAAATGCTTTTTAACCTACAATGGTCGACGTTATTTAAGGATGACATCCCATTCTAACTCACACCTACAAGCCAGATGAATGAATTGTACCTTAGCGTAAAGAAGAAGCAATAGGCAGTTTGCAACATTACCTTGATCAATTCTTCTTGAATATAATTTCTCCAGCTCTTACAGTGAGAAATATGCATTTAAGATATTTCGTTAAATGGAAAGTGCTAAAAAAGAAGAAAGTCAGCAACTTTTGAAGCATGAGGCAATTTGAAAAGGAGGACCTCAGCTATGAGGAATTCTCATACGTGTTTAGGGTTTCCACATGCTAATTTTCCAACCATTTAAAGTTTTTCCGTTTTAAATGAGGACTAGATTTCAGTAACCAGGACAAAGCACATATTTTCCGCCAGATTAATGCGAAATTACCTCAAAATACAAAGTGGTTCGTATCACAACAAGTTATTTCATACGGATGCTATGACAGACGGCACCTGAAGTTTCTGCTTGCATTATACATTATAATACTATCCACGACATCAAGCACTGGAGTCGAAATGTCACACCGCAAAAGCAGTTTGCAGTTGAATTCCAACTTTGATGACTTAGTCAATGTCTTCTCTTTATCTTCTTCCCATATAATGCCGTCTGCATTCCTGCATTACCCCAGGTACCAAACTTGATCTAAAAATGAACGCGCCCAAAATCTAAACGACTTGGGCGTTTAATTTTATCGGCAGTTTTGAAACCCTTTGAGTTAAAAATGTCCTCCAATAATTAACTTAATTGAGCATGTCATTACTTACGGAAAGGAAGACGGCTACATGCACGTCCCTTTGAATTGTTCGACTGTTATCGGTCTTATATGGACTACAGCTTGCCTAGCTGATAGGTACGTTACCTCAAGTCCAGTTTACCCATCCTCTTACGTGGCCTGCAGTGGATTAAGAAATGTTGCTGACGCAGCTTGCCATTCTAAAACTCTCCCAACTTCGAGGTACAAGTCTTGTGATACACGTAGAAGTCGCGTACCGCTGCCATCCGAGACACAACGGAAAAAGGTTCTTTAACCCACAGCACAAGAAAAAGCACGTGAAGAAGATGGCAACGACATAAACCCGCGAGAGATGACGGAAAGAAGCAATGGTAAGAGGAGGTTGCAAGCAGTAAAACGTCAGTCACATCTGCTTCCAACCAACTTCGCCATTAGAACTACTGCACTCAAAGTACGTAGAAGCAAATATTTCTTAATTATGCTTTGACCTTAGGGTATTTATGTAATACTAAAAGGTTAAGAGAATGCAACCTATATGAAAAGTTCCATTTTGATTTATTACCACTGCGCATCGTTAAATTAGGTTCTATTTAAAATAAAAGTAGTTGGACTTGACTGTCCTGCCAAATTGCACTAAAGGCGGCAACACAAGCAAAAATTTTGAATGCTTTTTAAACTAACTTAAATGTGCTAATCAAAGCTCTCATGACACCTAAACAAACATGAACCAAATAACTTTGTTATTGGAATTTTAACAGAATTTTTAAGAGCATTCTAATATATAAACCAGCATACATTATTAGTGTGATACGGAGGGTTCTATGTTATTGCTCCACTTGCGGCAAAAAGCAAAACATCACTATCTGATAGTTAAACAGAACAGAAACCACAAAGAGAGAAGTTGGTCTAAACTAACTAATAATCATTTCAGTCGGTGGTACCACCAAATATCACCAGCGGTTCGACACCTGCCATGTACATGAATTTGACTTAGATCGTTCGTAGCATACGCGACCTAAGCAATTTGATGCAGTTTGAAACAGACGGTCCATCCTGACCTCCACATCAGCTTTGACTTGTCCTGCTGTGTCCTGGTGTCCTTTAACTTTAATGGTCGTACACCAGTGGCTGGCTTTTGCATCAGCCGGGATGATTTAATTTCATTAACTAACAATTACGAAATCAGTGCATGCAAAACCGCTGAAATACCGTTTCAATGTAAGAAAAAGCATGAAAAAGCAAAACTCAAATATTCCAATTTGTCGAGCTCTTCACTTTGGGCCCACTTATTCTATATTGCTGCGCGAGAAAAAATGTTTTCAATGCAAAGGTCAAACTGATGCTTTTTTGCTTGAACTATTTCAGACATTTCATACAATCACAAAAGGAAAATCCAGTAAACAGTGCCCCGGGACCACATGTGCGCCCATAGAGTAAGACCAAACACTTATTTAACTAATCTTGCTCCGATAAACACATCACGTGTACCAAGGCAAGTTTGGCTGAAGAGTTGTGCCTATAGCCAAAAAATCATACCGGCATTTAAAACAATTCTTCCATACATTCTGTTGGGCTTTTATCTTTTAAAAATCGACAGTTACTGACAATAAATCAGACCTGTTGGAACTGCAAGATAACGGCAGGAAGAAACTTAATTCCACACATTTTCGTGGCTCGTCCCCCCCCCCCCCCAGAAAATCTGTACATGTATACAAACTCTGCATAAAATTGGCCTTTCAATTTTTCTAAAAAGATCAACGATTATTTGAGTTCCAGGCCAACTAGTACTCGCAGAATGCAGCCTTTCTCGCTTGCCTGCATGTTTAATCAGAATGCATAGTTAAAATGAAAACCCGGTTCATCTTGGAAGAACAGGTGCAAAATACGGGCTCTGTTCCAGAGTAATAATAGTTACCTGGAGCAGGTAGTCCTAGGTCTTTCCTGCTAAGTCCTATTCTTGTGTTTATCTAGGGGCGGAATTTCCAGTTTGGCCGTAATGTGGTGCGTAGCATGTACTATAATGTATCCGGTGCATTCATTCATCCAAAATTTTTGTCATTAAAAACACAAAATAGTTTGGTTTGGGTCATCAGGCTAATGAAATGTATGATGAGTTGATGTCTTTTAGGATTATGGAAGCACTGTTTTCCCGAGATGTATTTGAACAAGACAAAGTCGACGAAACATGCCGAATTTATTGACACCATGAATTTCGTGACCTCTTATTCAACTGCACATGGCCACTGCGTATTTATAAGGCAAGGTAAACTGTTAAATCAGAGATCGACCTTGAGAACTAAGACGTGATAGGTAAAATGAAACTCGGATTGTTGGCCTGGTATGGGGTGCGCGTGGCGAGGGTAAGGGAAGTCATCTTATCAAGCGAGTTCAGACTACAGTGAAAACTTGTTGGGCGTGATTGAAGCTGCAGCGCACGGGAAATCAATCAGTGATCAAGGGGAGGGAGGGAGTTTTGGGAAGTAAGAGAACGAATATGGGAATTGAGTCACGTCCATTATCGATCCTCACCAATGGCAGTGCGCGGTTAATCACGTGATCAGCTGTTTGCGAGTTCTGGTCTCCTCCGCATTGCAGCGGCCTCTGCGAATCGCAAGAGGCGCTCAGTCGTCGCCCAAAGCAGGAGGCTAACTGCAACAGTTGGGTCCACCGTATGGCCCGTGTCCACTATGTATTTTATAATTGAGCTTCCGGGTACCTTATTTTTCGCCTTAAGCAGCCACTTCGGCATGTGTTCAACTGACGGAGCTGCCAGCTGCCGCTGCGTGTGCCCAATGTATTTGCATCCGCAACTACGCGTAAACTCAGAAATACAGTTTCATATGGCGTGCATCGGCGGAATGTCTTAAGTCGGTCTAACTGGAATAGCCGTCGTAGTGCCTCTACACAACAAGTTAGAGGCAACGTACGTCCGTTCAGTTGTGCACCGAAGTCGTCGCTCAATCATGCTTGATACATTATTACCCTTGAAAGGGAGGTAGGCGGCCACTGGACTTTTCGGCACGGATATTTCTGCAGGATTTCTTTATCTAGGATGGTAATACTTACGATGAACTTCTTCGGATACCCATTTCTAAAAAACGTCATTTAAAAAATTGATTTCGTTATCAGTCTTATTTGACGAACAGATTGTGGTGGCGTAGTTGAACAGGAGTAAAACCCAGTTCCGTTTCCTCTGGATTGGATCGAATCTGAGGAAGTGCATGTAATCTGAACTCGCTTATTTAGACGACTCCTCTACCCTCTCCCTCGCTATGCTCACCTCATACCAGACCAACAAACCATGTTTCATTTTACCTATCTTGTGGTCTAAGTTAGTTTACTGTCGAAAAACGTTAATATACTGAATGCCATATATTCCCTTTTCAACCCACTGCTAAATTTATTTCTTCAATATTTTTCAACTTTTCATTTTGTAAATGTTGTGTGAGCACGTGTAAAGGATAAACTAGCCACATTCGTCAAGAAGAACTATAATGTCAGTCAAAAAATGTGTTCTTTCAGAAGTATCAGGTCTTATTTGTTGTGATTATGCTACCAGAACCTACCAGATTCCTTGATTTCTGTTCGAGGAAAAATGCGACTTCCTCCCTGAGATAAAAAAACTCTTGTTATTTTACTTCTTGAAGTCAGTCACCCTAATCTAGGCGTCGTGCTTTTCGAAGAGCAAATAATAAAAAATTATTTCATTTCTTAAAAGTTACACTTTCTAGGGATTAAAAAAATTCCAAGAACTTATTGGGTTCTGAATCGGACAAATTGCTTGGAAAATATAACGTCAGGAGAGAATGCCATGGAGTGATGAGAACTGAGTGCTGATACAGGAGTTTCGTTCATCTGACTCAAACGTAATAGCTTTAATCGGAATACTTCTTCGACTTATATGTGCTTAATGACATGAACCTATCGTAGGTGTGTTATCTCATGAAATATTACCCGAAATGTTAATATGCATTGACGATTCTAGATGGTAACTTTAATATGCTTGTAATATTAATAATCATGCAGCGAAACCCCGAGATATTTCAGTCATATCAAGATGCCGGCTTTGGAGCTGGCTAATTTCCGGCCATCTAAAAAAACAACACCTTGTAAAACATGGCCACTTATGTAGTACGAATTTGTGTCATCTATTTTCAATGGTTTAAGCTATTCTATGGAAAACACACCCGTAAACAATCGTTCGTTCATTCATTCGATAGCGAAATACGTCTTCTTTGAAGTATTTGCTTAAAAGTTGAGTATGGCTTAGGTTTAAAATGTTTTTCAATTCCCGAATAACTTTGATTCCCATCTACAGTTGGACATGCTTCCAGGTTTTCCCAAATGGAATTTGTTTATTTTAAGCTTAAGGAAAATCGTACATTGCCTTATGTAGTTAGAAAGATTTTATATGAGGCTCATATAATTTTGCAATGGATTTAAATTATTGTGTATATTTGACAGGCAACGTTAATAAATGCATAAATATGGTGTTTTATGAATGAACATCTAAAGGTCTTAAACAATCTCGCAATTAGTAAATTTTGAAAGCCAAAAGATACTAAGTCTTCAAATATAAAACTTAAAAAAGACGTGGTTTACTGTGAAATGAGTGCAAAATGCACATTTATGGACACTTTTCTTAAGCAAATTATTCACGTTTTTAAGGGCATCAACAATCAGGAAGCAAAATTATTACTACTTAAGTGGTCGCTTTTTAAATATGTAACTTTAGCAGGCGGTCAGATTGACCCGTTCAAAGGCCGACGTTACACCCCTGACTGAAATATCTAGGATTATGCCGCACGGCAATTAATGCTCTAATAATACCTAAGTAGTCCCTTCGAGTCGAAAACAAATTTCAGCATGTCAGTCAAAATTTAATGACACAACACACCCGTTATAAAATGCCAAGACGGCACTCGAGTAGAGTCAGATCAAGCCCTGACCAAACTGTTAAGGGTACAGCTTCTGATTCATTTTTGAAGTCGTCGGGTCTTTTGATTTGAATGACCCATATCTTAGCGACAAATAACCAAATCAGTTGATGAAACCCTGATCAGAGGAAGCAAACTATTATTGATCAGTGACGATTTTTTGGCGGCAATTGCGAAATTTGAATTTAAACCGGGAACGATAACTTCGTCTGTTCAGTCGCCTTAAAAAGGAAGCACAAGGAGTGGCTATCAGTTTTCGTCTAGATTTGGTGCTCCTTTGTTCTTGTGCCAAAGTTTGCTAATATAGGGATCCAGTCCTCATAAGGCCCTTTTTAGGCAAACCCTTTATAGCATGTCTATTGTTTGATGAAGGAATCAGATGTTGCCACTCACTGGGAGCAGTACTGATATCGTAAGTCTGCGCATGCGGCACTAGTCTGTCATGCTCTCTTGGACGCCCAAAAACGGGAAGATTTCTGCCATTTCCGCCTTAGGCAAAAAACAACATAACCTTTGAACGAACTTCTTCAAAGTCTTCACGCTGACCATAACTGTGCCTTTCTCCACCACATATTTAGATTCTGTTTACATACGCTACCATAAATTAGAATCTGTCGAGAAATTCGTCATCTGTTGCATCGAAATAAATTGCTTGAGTATGCTAGCCGAATATTTCACAGTAAGCAACTGGTAAAATAATAAATTTACACGTTGGTAGAGTTAGTTTTATGCCGCGGTTCTGGAAGTTCATATATCATAAATGGACCGACTCCAGTTTCGGAGAGAACATCCTCAGTCGGGCAATACAATCTTGTGTCTAGTTTTATTTAAGGCCGAGGACTTCGTCGCAGTCTAGCAACACGCGTTTGAAGCCTATCAGTAAGTACTTGAATATTCCAATAAAGAATGTTCTAATAAAGTAAAACCCCATATGCTACGGTCAGTGAGGCAGGCAGAACGATTATTTGGAAGAGGAAAACGCTCGCTGAAGTTCACTTCAAGTTCAATCAGACACTTAAATGGAAGAGTCCCTACTGGCGCCAAATAAAGGAAAAGGCGTTTTATTAAGATGAAAGGATGACAAACAAAGACCTCACTTGAAGCCATCTGCCGGTTTGCTTGGCCGACTTCGCAGCCTGGTTTCCAAGGTTAATTTGTTCCTGAAATTCATTGCATTTCGCTGGTAGTGTTTCGGATTACCTATATGCGATACGCGGGTTCTGGATAGTTAATGAAATTGGTCCTAAAGCTTTGACATGGATTACGGTGAATCTTAATGCACTGGTTTTAACAAATATACACGGTAGCCCGTGGGGATTATGGGAATAATCTACAGATCCTGACAGTAAGACATGGTTATGTAGTCCCACCTGATGGAGACAATATTGTTGGGGTTGGGGCCATGGGTTAGGAGTTAGGGTTAGGGCTGAGAGTTAGGGGTTATGGGCAGGGTTGCGGTTAGGAGAACTATTTCTCAACCACTCAAAAGTACAACCGCGCATTCCCAATAGCTTTTCTTTTGCATACAATTACTTTGCCTCGTCGCCTGTGCGTTCCTCGGTTCCACCTGTAAAAACGCCTATTACCACTGGTCCCGCATTAGAGTTGGCTGGGGTTTGTTTTCTTCAGGTAGGGATACACCTGACCATCCTGATATCTCTGCACCACGCGGGATGTCATATGCGTACTTGCCCGTTTAAACCTTGTTGGCGTATTCAACAAATAGGCAAAGGAATCTGAAAGAGCGTTATGTTTGCTTTCCACTTGGGTGTCTTTAAAATAGGGCAGGACATACGTGGGTAACGTGCAGTGTTGGCAGAAGTGTACAAATAAAAGGCAAAAAAGTAAGGTAGTCGAGGAAGTCTATGTACTAACAGCAGCATTTGTTACAGCTAATCAGCTGGCGACTTAAGATTAGACCTAGGCGCAAATTGCAAATGTGTCACACACAGGTGCTTATTTGTAGTGTCTCGACTGTTACCCTTTGATGACTTCAATGACACACCTAGCCACCGCAAACTGAAGATCAGTTTTTTGGGAATTTTTTTATTTTTTCACAAAAAGTGTAAACGAATGAAAACCCAGGAAGGGGTATGTTCGACATCGTTTTACACTATGCACTTCAAGAGTCCCGGGTCTGCCATTTTTCCTTTTTGCCAACTACCACGCCAACCTCCAGTAGTGGCGGTGAAGGCCGCATGATCAGTCATTATCACGCACGGCAAATTCTGAACAGTCAGAAGGTAAAAGGCAAAGTGTGAAGAAAGCCAGAATGCGCGCTGCCGGGGTGTTCATGAATTACTGCATGCGAGGGGCGGGTCCGTGTTAGCATTAGGTGATTGGCAGAAGCTCTAGTTGTCCATTGGTCCGGTCGTTGGCCTATGGTCACAGGGACCTGGAGAGCACAAGCCTCACCGTTCAGCGCACATGAGGTGGCGCCCTCAAGAAGGCGTTGCCGTGACTCAGCCCATGCGGACAAGAAAAACACACGCACACGCGGGGCGTGTATACACAAGGAAGCTTGTGGTGGTGTCTCCAAGTATCGGTGCCCGTGTGGAAAGGTGATTGTGCGTTAGCGGCACGTATGAGGGTCGGAACAACTGTCCCTGCGGCACTTTGACTTTTGGTCAGATGTATCGAACCAAAGTCTCTACCTTTCATGGGGCAATATTTAGCCAGTAATAAAACGGGAGGACCAGTGAACATGCACGCAGGAACTGTGCGGAGAACTGGAGGTAGTGGGTGTTGGCGACGTCGGTGCCTGAAGCTGAACACCGTACTTATGGAGTACTGTCACTTTACGAGCCACGACTTGGGCCGGTTTCACGTGGTCGGTGCTGACACTGTCGGCCATACTATTGCATAAATGTCAAAATCCTTGTCCGATTGGCGAAGAAGTTTTTGCGACCCTACATATGGGATTTGGACTGGTCGACGACAGTAACATAAGGGTCTGTGCAGACCTGTAGGGATGAAGGAAATAACAGGTGATGCCCAAGGGAGTGTGATCGAAGACTGAATAACTTCTAGAATCAAGAAATGGAAAAGGGCTGCTCACCGATCGTGTTACGTAACTCACTCGTCCCGTTGTGCCTTTGGGTCTCTCTGGAGCCCAACCAACAGTTGCACACCGGCACGTAATATAGGCAGAAGAAAATTACGAATAAGGACAAGGCTATTTGTGGTTTATTAACCTTATTCTGCCTATAAGCACGCGCCGCTCTGTGGCTGTTATTTGCACTCGAGAGGGAGAGTCGTAAGGCACAACGGGACGAGTGAGTTCCGTAACACGATCAGGGAACAACCCTCTACCTTTGTGTATTCCCGAGTATGCCCATGCGCAGTTTTCATTTGCTAATGCGGACATTCGTTTCATCCAGGAATTTGGGGTAACACGACACGGTACAAGTTCTTTACGTGCTGAGATCCAAAAGAGGACAAGACACGTGAATAGGAACCAATCATTCCGGAGTCTGTGTGTGTGGTTTCGGGGGAGATTCGGATTAGTTTCAAGGTTGCATTTTGGTTAAGTCTAGGCTCATACTCATACTGGGGCTTTGCTACTTTTCTTACTGGGTTAAAAGGTTTTTATTTCCGTGTCTTACCCCAAATCGATCTGTGTAAAAGATGGATTTGAATGCAAGGACTAATTCGGTTTTGACGATGACGTAGGCTTCGATTCTGAGCATCAGTTTTGTCGGAAATACTTTAGTACAATTTGACTGATGATACGTGGAGCCATGGAAAGGACCCTTGACTTCAAGCCGTTAGAAGATTGGACAAAAGAAATAAGCTTGTGGATGCATGTGGCCAAGGCCTGCATCTTGCTTTACGAAAGTGTCTCCCGGGGAACGCTGCGCCGATGAATTTGACACATTGACGTGGGGGACAAAACAGGTTTAAGGCGGCAATCCCGGTTGGCCAGCCTGTCGTGGCCATACTCCGAGCGCCTGCCGAAAGGTTGAGCCTCTCGCGTGTGTCTGACGTGCGCACCAGGGTTGTCTAGCCTTCGCCCACTCGGCTTTCCACCTGACCAATCAGATTCA
>CACRXP010000262.1:125876-136404 GCA_902702965.1 Spirometra erinaceieuropaei
CTCCTCCTCCATCGTAAATTGTATGTCTGGAAAGACGGCATTCAGACGTTCCTTGAATGTCAGCAGTTGATCCCGGTCGATAAAGACGAAGGTAGCATCCACATACCGGGCCCTGAACTTCGGCCTGTGGTGTTGGAAGGCCAACGACTCTAACCGTTGCATGACCGCCTCGGCGATCAATCCGGAAATCGGCGAACCCATGAGTGTGCCCTTCACCTGTGCCTTTCACCAGCTGAAGGACTTTGGCGTGAACAAAACGATTCTCCGTTTCACCGTATTTGCCTTGAAGAAGCAGCTCGATTGTGTCGATCGCCAGGCCCTGGGGAATAGACGTAAAATAAGTGGTAACATTAAAAGATACCATGACCTCATTTGGATGGAGGCTTACCCTTTTGAGTTTATCAGGAATGGTGCTGAGGAAGAGACCGCGGTGCTTCCGTGCTGCATCCGCCAGAACCCCATCCTATACGGGAGGTCGAGCAAATGCTCTGTGAAGACCATTAACACATCTTATGAGAACAAGTCTCATCTCCATCATACTCAAATTTCCCTGTACCGGAACAACGACACCTGGGTGCATTTATGCGGGTAGCCGTAGGCGTGCACGAAGCGTCGGCACATGGCAAGGCAGTGTCGGACATACACTTGACGCGGACATGAGGATCCATCTGCGAAAAACCGTCTGTGAAATATCTGCGCCTTAGATGTGCTTATGATCATGTTACTGGCTCTAGATGATGAATGCATATTTGAATAAAGACAGAATAAGCCTGACCCAACTACGTGTCGATATAGGCGCTGCAGTAATAGACTACCGAAATTGGCCGGACCTCTGTCAACCCTGCGAAACTCGGTTGTTTTGCGAAGCCAACCAATAGGTAGTCGCCATGATTGTTCGTTGTTGCTTTGGATACATCCGAGTGTAGACTACTTCAACATCGACTCTTAATTAACTGTGGAGCGAGTGTTTTGCGCTGTCACTTTGTTCCTTCAAAAGCACGACTATGTCGACGTTGGATACCACTGCCGAATACGTTAATGGCAGTAGATTTTACAGTTTGCTCCAGAAAGAACAAAAGATACAAACAGTGAAGACTTGTGGAGGATATTTAAACACAGAATTATTTTGGATCAACGGAATGCTTGATGGCGAAAGATTTTGAACGCCAAATTTGTCCCTAGTATACACAAGTTAAGTACGTACGTGCTTAACTAAACCCACAAACCTGGCTCAAGTGTACCGTTTATTACATCAGTGGGTATTTCACTGCAGAAATCAACCACAGATCGGTATCTTTCGAACCCAAATCTCTTTTAAATATTACTTATTGACTGTGTTTGATTAACAAATTATATATTGTGTTTCTGTACCATGTTATCATAATTTAACAGACAACCGTGCTTGCTGAAATCTCAGTTACTCAAACAAAAAAAGAATGCGCATGTATTTCTAGCTAGTCAGTATGATTGACAGATATGGAAGCCAACCTAACCCCGATGCGGCCAAAATATTTCGTCATCTGTCAACTGCCTTCAATATCACTTGTCCATGTTTATTGTTTGTGGTTCGTGTTTGGTGGTACTAAATTTAAAATAAACAAATATGATTAGGACACCCGACGTCTTACCAACACATTTATGTTTATCTCGCCCAATTATTGGCTTTCCGTCTAACTTAATACAGAGTGATAGTTAAGGATAATCATTTTAATAGCAACGTCCATGAACTAGTTGACATTTAACTCTTCTCTCCGGCATAAATTAAGGACAGTCCACGTCTTTGAATATGTTGAATACAAAAAATGATGCCCTTTCCTCACGTAGTTTAACGTTCCATTTAAAAGCAAAACCTTTAAATGTGTTTCTACAAACACATAAAAAATCATAATCACGAAACGAATTTATTTACTTTTACGTGAAACACGCTAACATGTAATGTGGGTTTCTCAGCTGCCAGGCTTAATCGAAGGAGGCTTCGCAGATTTGTGTAGCGCGATTTACCTTTACAAGCTGCTTGTACACACCCCTTACTTCGGCTCTTAGAAGCTCAGCCGACTTGAACAAAGCGCTAAAATGTGTAAATTTCACATCTTGATGGGTTTTTAAGGCAAGCAATAGTGGTCTCCAATCTTCAAGCCGTTCTATGCATCAGCTTCTGATTCTACGTGGGTCATTAATGGGTAGGTTGTGGTAGCTCTTCTCAATCACATTCATATAAACAATCCGTCAAGGCTTTCGTAAAATGACGACGTCCTTTCTGTCAAAACTGTTGCACATCTTGTCTGTCAAAACAATAAACGTTCGTTCAATAAAACTTTGTTTGTGTTTATCTGTCACCGGACGGGATTATCACAGTCAACTTCAAACTTTTGTATTTTTCGATATCTTCAACTGGTTTTTCGTCCTGCTGCTCTACCACCTATGTTAGTTCCCAAAAAGTTTGCAACTTTGGCCATTAGTCTGCTCACAGATGAGGTAGTTTTATGCTGACAAAAACACGGACATCTCCAGAGGATTTTTTATGTGACCGTTCCTGCGTCTGGTCGGCATTGCCGCCTTGAACTCGAAGACGCATGGAAACCAAACAAATTTACTTAGGACTACAGGTAACCTTAGTCTAAATTTCAGGGAAAGTTATAGTTTGGATTGTGGTAGGTGATGTAGGGTTAGTTATTCGGTTAGAGCTAATTTTGAACATTGGTATAAGCGGCACTTGGAACTTACTTCTAGACCATCAATTGTGTAGCGTGTCCATGTTTCCGTGTTCGATCGTCTGTTCCTTCAATCGCGGGTGGGTCTGTGGTAATGTGGTCAAGTTCTGTAGAATATGCCATATACATTTTTTATTGAAAGTCGTCCACACGTCCAAAAATGCTCCTGTATCTTGCAAATTACAGCTAACTCTGTGAAGTGCAAGTCCATTCACATGCGTCAGAAGAGCCGACTTATGAACACTGAACGTATTTCACTCAGGAGCTCACTTCACTAAAAGATGCGAACGCGTTGATCCAAGCTCCAAACCTGGACATGTTCACCTGATGACGTTACGTGCACCTACGTCCATATTTAGCATACGCGGTTGATTTGGAAACGTCCCTGCCAGCACATGGCCCCTTCATAGGCGGGGCTGGAAGGGGCTTGGTGGGGCCAGGGCCCCGCCTGCCAGCACATGGCTCCTTCATAGGCGGGGCTGGAAGGGGCTGGGTGGGGCCAGAGCCCCCTCTGCATTGAAGCATTTTTAAGCGTATTTGCATCGAAAGATATGTTTCAAAAGCACCACTTATAGTACCTTCTATGGAATTAAAAGGAGCTATTTTATCAAAATTGGCTTATAAATCATGGAGAAAGCATCCGTTTACGCCCACTGAATGTAGCTGCGGATGAGCACAATATATTGAGGTTTTGTTTAAGTCCCTCATTGCGTAAACTCTTTTTTGTCCACCGGTTTACAATCTGTGTGTGTTATTAATTCGTATATTTGACAATCGGGACGATATTTTAAAGTCGTGCCAAAAGTGGGCTGGGATGTGGCGTCCCCTGCGCATTTTTTTTCGCTGGCGGGGCTAGGCAGGGCTATCGCGTTGCATGCCCCGCCACAGCCCCCTCGACAGCCCCGCCTAGCCCCCTCATGGCCCCCTCTAGCCCCGCCATTTTTGAGGGGACCAGGCGGGGCTAGGCGGGGCTGGTGCTGGCAGGGGTCATTCTTGCATGCAAATGGCAAATATTTTCAAAAAATAGAAAATTCGCACACAAAAGGTCGAATAAATGGGCGCCTATGGACGCCTACAATACTGGTTAAATCACTTATTGTGGTTAGCCACAATTTGTGAAGATCGAGTCGGTTTCAGATTTAAACGGATTGGTTTGGGAGGAAGTACACTGTAGATTGATGAGAAATTCACAATGCTAATTAGTTCTAACTGATGTTCTGGTCAATTGCTGATCATCAGGAGATATCGTCCGCGTAAATCATATGCAACGTGCTTAAAATGAACTGAAATGCTTTTAAAACAAAATCGCGTTTATATTGATATTGACCACAATCGAGTCCTGTAAGACTGCCAACTGGTCTGACTTATTTCACCTATTGGTCGCCGCCGACGACTTATTGTAGCTAAACGCTCATATCCTAGTCGATCCTGCGTTTGATCGTCACTTTCTTCTGCAACTCAAAACCACAAGGTTCAAATCTTGTACTTGTATACAAATGCCATATATGTTCGAAAGTATTAGATCAGCAACATATCAAAGGACGAATGCATGGACGTTTACAATATCATTAAAATCAATCCCTATATGTATCCAGAAGATTCAGTTATGAACAAATTTGTTTTTCTGGATGGAGTGAGGGGGAGCTCCCTGCCTTGTAGATTGATGTGGAATTTAAAATGCTGTTCCGGTCAGAAACTGACTAATAGGAGGTTGGTTCCGCTTAATCAGTTTTACGTAACTTGACTGGACTGAGCTAAAAGGCATCTTTTGCCTGCAAAATTATGTTACCGTTGATAGTTACGACCTACATGATCTTACCACAGTCGGCACCTAAAGGGCTGTACACAGGTCAGTTTGACTTATCTCAGTTATTGGCCAGGTCAGGAACTTTCCTCTGCACCCCACCCCATCGCCAACCTATAAATTTTATTTGGCCGCCAATGTGGACTAAATTCAAAGAACAATTTTTTTTCGGCGACAGGGATTCCGTAGGACAAGCTGTGGGTCGCGACCGTTCTATTTTGCTATAACACTGCCATTTCTGCAGTAAATTCTGATTCCAAAGCACCAAAATACTCAGCTGCGCATCATTCTCAGTCGAACACCAAATTAGAGAGTACAGTGCGTGGCCGATCTCATGAAATTTTTGGCCGAAATTCTGAAATTCGTCTTTGCTTAGAAAGGATTACTTAAATGGGTTTGTAATATTGATTATTGCGAGACATAATTCTATAGTATTTCGCAGTCGACGGGATGTCGGCTTTTGAATGCACTTTATTTTGACCTGCTGCAGAAACTACACTCTGTAAAAATTGACTACTTATGTTGCATGCAATTTCAGGCTGATTTTCGGTGGTCTCATAAATTTAAATATATTTTATAGAAAGCATGAACAAAAATATTCTTTCCTTTACTCGTTTGGCAGAAAATCATATTGTCTTCATATTTCACGCCTAAAGAAAGTGTACCTTAATATTTTGAAGACGTTTCTCAATTGTCGAATAATTTTGAACTTGATCTGTCGTTGCACTAGCGTTTGACGATTAAAGACTAAAGGGTGCATGCTTTCCGCGCAAGGAAAATCATATATTCCTCTATTCTTTTAAGAAGATACCACATGGATTTCATAAAATTTTGCAGTAGATGCGGATTATGTTGTACATTTTTATGAGGAGCATTCGTAAACGGACATGTGCGATGTTGTAAGTATGGACACCGCATGGTTTTAAAACTGGCATAATTAAAAACCTTTTTTATAAGCAAATGATAACCTACCTTTAAGCATAAAATATGAAGCCAATGTGATTTTCTACCAAACGAAAAAAAGAAAGAATATTTATGTTCATGCTTTCTATAAAATGCATTTGAATTCATAGGATCATTGAAAATCAACGTGGAAAATGCATGCCACATAAGTAGCCAATTTATACAGGAGGTCAAAATAAAGTGCATGCAAAAGCCGACATCCTGTCGAGTGTAAAATACTATAAGATTATGTCACGCAATAATCAATATTACAAACCCATCTAAGTAATCCTTCCTAATCAAAAACGCATTTCAGACTTTGGGGCCAACAGTTCATGAGATCGGTTACGCACAGCGATACGGGGGCTGATGGAGGCAGGCGGCATTTGGCCTACAAAAAGATTCTGGACAATGACTAGGGTATAAATCAGGCTTGCAGACACAGTGGGTCTTAAAACTGAAAACACGTATCTGTGTCTGCAACGCAGAGTTAAAAGACAGTGCGCGTTATTTGTCAAATCTATAATGGACGGAGAAATCTCCCATTATGACAGCGACCATAACAGTCAAGTAATTAGTCCAGTCCCTCATATACCTTCTCAAATAAAAAATATTACTTATTAGATTAGCATGCACACCTCAACATATCCAGATATATGCAAACTGTATGGTATAATGGCAAAGTCACCTACAAATAGCAACACCCAGTTAAAAAATAGAAGAGAACAGATTTTGTTTTGTCGTTTTTAATTCCCTCGGGAATTGTGTGCGAAGGTGGAGTAGATAATTTCTGAGGAAATTAAAAAGCAACAATTTCTAAATTGGAGTATCTACCAGAAAACACACGGGAAATGCTGGGGGATCCGCTGACGAGCCCAACCCCTCGCAGCTGCGTCATGCAGCGGCAACTCATCGGCGATACACGCGTGTTTGGGCTTTTGACTAGTGCCTGTGCTGTTAGTATAGTATCACTTTACCCTAAAGATTTTGTTTTGCCTATTATCCTGGGTAGAGCGTCGGTTTCTTAAAAAATCCTCCTAAAAGATTCAGATGAAGAGTGGAACATTTGTCCTATCGTGCGTCTATAGCCTATGGAGGGAACAGCACGCGCCATGCCACTCAGACTGGATAAGGCAAGTTAAACCCGGTAAATATGACGTAAAGTTTACTTATCTATGGGTTCTATAGGTAGGCGCTGATGAAACCAACGTTCAGTTTATGAGTAGGTCACCATTGCTGTTGGAACTTGTTGAGTAGATTCAAATGCCGCTTAACATTAAGGTTATTTTCGATGAGTAAGTCATTCAGACCGAAGGTTTCAGTACATTACAGTCAGCGACCGATTTCATGAAACGCTACCCGAAATTCTGAAATGAGTTTTCGACTAATAAATATTACTAAAATGAAGTTTTAGTATTAATTATTACGTTGCATAATCACAAGATATTTCGGACTCGCCAGAATGTTGGCTTTTGAATCCATATCTTTGCGACCTCTCGTGAAATGCATGCCCCGTAAAAGGTGACTATTTAATTAGTGTGTATTTTTCGCATTGACGTTTGATGGCCTTATAAATTCAAATATATTTTTTGGGAAACATGCACAAAATGTGCTTTCTTTCACTCATTTGGCAGTCAAGCAAGCCATCTTTGCTATTTTACTTAACAAGGGAATGTTCTAATCTTGAAAAAGGTTATCAGTTTACGAGTACTCCAGGACCAGATCAGTCGCATCATTAGCGTTTAACGGTTTAAGACTGCATGGTGAATACCTTCAACGTAGGGAAAATCACGTATTTCTTTATGCCTTTAAGAAGATACCATGTGAAGTACAGAAGGGTTTGCAGTGTGTACGGACTATGCTTTAAACTCTAGGAGTATAAAGGTACAGGTTTGATGCTCTGTAAGTGGAAATCGAGCTGTCTAAAATAATCTCATAATTAATCACGTTTTTAAAACGGAAAACGCTCTTTCTTCAAACAAGGAATGTAGAGACGACTTGTTTTTCTACCACATGGGTAACAGAAAGCACATTTTGTGCATATTTTCTAAAAAATATGTTTAAATTTATGCGGTCATCGAAATGCAATGTGAGGGTTGCATACTACTTAAGTGGTCATTTTTTTAAACAAATATCCATCTTACGAGAGATCAAAAAGAAATGCATACAAACGTCAATATTCTGCCGATTTCGGAATATCATCGGGTAAAACCGAATGCTATGTCTTATTAAAACTCCATTGAGGTAATCTTTCCTAGTCAAAAACGCATTTCAAAATCTCGGCTAGCATTTTGTGAAATCGGTCACTCAGTATATACCTATCAACGCAAATCTCCTTCATCGAGGAAAACCGCGCTCATCGATAACGAAATTTATCTTCACTTGATAACTGCGTACTGATCATCCTTGGTGTTCTTAAGTAGCCCTAAATAATGATTATGTTGTTCATCGAATTATCTTTGAGATCCACAGGTCAGAGATGGTGGAACCAACCTTCAGTTAATGTATAGGTCATTGGTACTATTGGTATTTGTTCAGGAGCTTCAAATGCCGCGTCACATCCTCAACCATATAAATAGTTTGTCAGGCTATTTTCGACAGCTAAGTCATTCAGGCCGAACGCGACAGCATAATATCTAACTCAGCCTTATACCTTTTCCTTGAGCATGAAGGTACTTACCGACAGCGAAATTTATTTTTTGATTCAGAACTGCGTGGCGTCAATACTTGGTCTTTGGTGAACTTAAATAACATGTTCCCATGCAACTTAACATAATCCATCTACCAAGGACAGTTTGAAGCAACAAAGTCATTCCAGCCGAAAGTGCCGGCATGATCTGTTAATCACATGATAACGGGGCGTCCAAGAAAGCATTGCATTGATATGTAGCACTGAATCAGGTTTCACAGGCTTACTTAAGCTTTTGCTATTTCAAAATGTGCATCTCAGTTTTCGACTAAGCAGTGCATTTACAACCCAATTTCTTTTAGTGTTCGACCAATGACCTGGAATCGCTCGCCGATAGGGTCGTCATATGCACCTCTTACCACGAATATCAGTAGATAATTTCAGTTATACTGGCCGCTTTGCTTAGAAGCAGAGACAAGATGGGACGAGATCCGTCCACGCTGGTAACTTCATCAATAATATAAAATGAAACTCACATTAATTGCGGGTTATATTTTACCCGTCGGACCCCAACACATTGCGTACGCCTAACAGAAAAGGACTTGTTAGCAGCAACCATTCCTTACCCGTCAGTTAGGCTAAGAGAAATGTAATTGTTTTAGACAGAAGATTCATACACGGAAATGCTCAACACACGGAAAGGGATATTTTACCTTATGAGAAGTAGCGCAGTCTCTTAATTTTCATAACACCTCTATGCACCACAGTAGATAACATGTTTCTTCAAGCCTGACGCGAGTTATGAACGTTTGAATTTACACTTCCTCAAGAAATTATTTATCCTTTCACCGTTAATTGCGTGCACAGTAATTTATCTTGGATATGGAAGACGCGGTCGGGACACGTGTATTTGGCCAAACCTCCTAAATACTAACTCGGGGCAACCTACTAAGATGTGGATGATGATGGCCGAACAGATGCACACCAACAGTCTACATTGCGAACGATTTCCCAGCAGATAAGGAACTCTTACTTGTGCTTACTGCTTGATAGTTAACACTGATTACCAGGAAGTGTTTTAAAAGACGTAACATATCGACAATCGTAAGTTATTTACATTAGTAGGAGTATGCATTTCCAAACCGTTGATTAATGACACCACTGTCTTACTAGTGTCGGACAGCAGGCATCAGTGAGCCCGGGTTGATTATGAAACAGCTCTTGCCGAGATTTCTAGGTTAGACTCCCGACAGATTTTGGGCGGGAGTATTCGAGGGTTACAAAAAATAGACATTTGTTTTAGTGGTAATTACCCTGCAGATGTCGCACTAAAGAGGTGACCGGAGCGGGCGTTTGAGCTCATAACATTAGTTGATATTTTTGGTAGGCAATTCTGCACATCAGTATGCCCCCAATGGATGTACGGCAGCTCGCAAAACTATCATTGACTTGTCGGCAGTCTGCACTGTTTACTTCAGTCAAGACCGGACTTTTCGATGCAATTAGGATCCATCCGTCGAATTGTAGGAGTTACCATTACAAGTATTTGGATATTCTAGCATCTGGACTTCGAGCGAATTTTCCTTTATATCCGGCGTCAAGGAAGGTGATTTCGATGTACCGGACTAGGGGATCTTTTACAACACTTGGTTAACTACGGAATATTTGCAAATTTTTGTACATACCGTAAAAATTAATTTTTTTCGCTATCGCACACAGATGGCTACCTTATTGTGGTAAGGTATAGATGCATTAGCCTCTCATTTCACACTGTGGGGAAAAAGGTAGTTCAACTGCTGATTGCTGAAAACGGGCCCGTCAACAGTCAGTTTCTCGCCTCCCCTTCGTCAATAACTCATATTGGGTATCCATTAGACAGAAACATGCTAGACGCTGTGGCATGAAAGCCTCTCCGTCATTGTTTATTGCGTTTTGCGATTCGATCTTTCTCCAAAGACTAGGCCACGATTGCATTTCTAATGATGGTCAGTCCACATGTTAAAACTTTTAAAAGACATTTACCTCACACAACCCATCCACCATTAAAACTGCTCTTTACGCTTTCTCTAGACATACCAGTAATGATACCAAATTACAGCTGACAAAGCCTTCTTCCGTATGTGCGTTCATGTTGTTTCACCATATGCTAGAAAATTAGTGCGCAAGGTTAAGATGGCGAGTGGGCAGGAACTCTGGCTTTTATTACCGTAGTTCAACTGCAAAACGCGGTCGTATAAAACATCGAAATTCCGAATTTTCTACTTTTTCAAAAAGTAATTTTATCTATATAATGCTATCGGCAAAGTAAATTTTAACGCAGGACGAACAGTGCTGACCCGTCCATTGTGAGCTCCTCCGTGCGACAAATAACCAATGATGCGCAAGTAGTCGTCGACAAGTGCTTGTGTGATTGGTTAGCGCAAGGGCCTTGGGACCGATTAA
>CACRXP010000262.1:141630-167365 GCA_902702965.1 Spirometra erinaceieuropaei
TGCGTTGATGACGTGCATTTAAGTTGATGTATTGTTTCTTCCATCCAAAACCAGACTATGTGCAGATTTTTACTCAGAACATTCAGCCCAGCAATCTGTTCAACTTCGACAAGATGTCGTCCAAGGAAGTAAATTCTCTCGGCGAACCCTATGACTTCAACTCCATTATGCACTACCACAGCTCTGCCTTTGCGAAGCCCGGCACGACTGAGACAATAAGGCCTAGGCCATGCTGCCCCCGTCCCCAAATTGGTCAGCGGAGCAAACCCAGTCCGAGTGATGTTAGACAGATGAACAAACTATACAATTGTCCCTGTAAGTAGTATTTTATAATTATGTTCTTTTTACAGTTGGCGAATTTCAGTCTGTCAAGCATGCAGTCTGTCCATTTGATCTGTAGCTACTGAACAGTTTTAGAGAACATCACTGTTGAGCATTTTTTCGGACGCGCACTCCTAATAAACTGATCTATCTTTTTACGTCAACAGCTACACGAAACAGTCCATCGGGAAACTGGATTTGAAAACCAACTCGATTGTCTTAGCGTCATACTGAGCAGCCTGATTTTCGCAAATATATGAATGGCGTTGGGTTTTTTTATCAGGTGAAGGTCTTCATACATCATTTTATCGCGATCCGCTGTTACAGTGTACTATGGTAGTAAGTGTTTCTTTATTTGTCGATGTTTATTAAAGTCTTTTAAGTTTTAACTCGCCACAACCAAAATACGACCTCGATAATGGTTCTGCCTTGGGGATATGTTATATAATCTCAAAAGGAAACACCAAATCTGAACATTTCTCAAACTCACTCAATGAAGTATTAGTAAAGCTGGTTACTTACGTAGGATATATGGCTACATAAATCTGATATCCCCAAGCACACTGAGAACAAAGATGACTAGTTCGTGTATACTAACTGTCGTCAATCAGCCGCAAATACATAAAAGACGGAGAATTCAACCAGGACGAATATCTTACTTGAAGACCCGTGTAGGCACTCCATAATTAAGATGTTAATCAAATGGAGCCAAAGTCACGTGAAAGTAGCAGACTGAGAAATAAATAGCATGGAATGACACCCAGCGTCTAAACTTAGTATGATGGATTTTGACGCAGGGTTTTTCAAATTATTTCTTTGTTCAGATAATGAATGATTTGCTGGGAAGGAGTCATGTATCCGCTATCTCTGCCTGGTTAAGGCCAAGGTGAACTAATAAAATAATGTGAATTAATACCTTCTTGAAACAAGAAATTTGTGACTTTGATGGGACGTCCGGTGCAGTACAGGGGGTGACATTAAATCGCAGAAGTTCCGTTTAAAACCCCTTAAATCAGATGGGAGACCCAGCACTCAGAACGCCGTAGGGAGATGAGTCCTTAAGAAGCGCGTGAATGACTGGTTCATTATCCTCTGAGTAAAACAATTAAGATTCAGACACACCACGAAAGCCAACTTTGGCGATCTAAGTGAGCTGCGTCAAAAACAAGGTAATCCTCCTAATGGAAAAAGTGTGTTCGTATAAGCGAATCAGACCGAATTGTTCAGGCAAAGTATAGAAGTGGAATGCAAAACACGGATCGAATCGAATTCACGGAAGAGCTACACGTGACTCGCCAAGAATCATCGGGATTTTGGATATTTTTTACCTTTTAGCACGTTTTTTAGGAGACCGCGTGATTTTCAATTATTTTTAAGCCAGCACATTAACATATCTTAACTCATCAATAATGGGGAGAATGCGATTCCCAGGTGGCATATCAAAAGAAGAAGAGGCGTTCAACGGGAGGGGTTTATTGGAGGTCCGATGTTTCGAGTATTTGATTCGTCTACCCACTTCAGAGACCGGAAAGTCCTGCGCACAACTGCCCTTTGTCCAGTGCGTGACCCGCCAATGCCGCCTGCGTGGCTGCGTCCAACCCGCACGTCACCGTGACCTGAATCGTCCCCTTCGGCCGCGGAGATGACTTACGGCCCCGATTGTCCCGTGCCGTGACTGGCCCCGCCAAAGAAGCGGTCGATTATTACAAAGGTGTCCTCAACTTTGTAATCGTCGACCGGGATAAAATCAACTACTATGCGGAGCTACTGAAGTCAATCGTTCCCGATCTACAGTTCATGATGAAAGAGGAAGAAGGGGACAAACTTCCATTCTTGGGTGTTCTCGTCTTCCGCCAACCGCACGGCAAACTGGCGGGCTAGATCGCAGTTGGTAGCCAGGAATGAAGAAGCGGACGGCGATCTTAACCCTAAACCTAACCCCAACCTCAAACTTCAACGTTAATCGTTAACACTAACGGCAACCCTAACCCTAAACGAAATCGAAAATGTAGCCGTAGCACTTCGGCATAGCCGTAACTGAAAAACCCAACCGTAATACTGAAACCTAATCGTACGCTCAAACCCTAAGCCTAAAGGGATGACCGTAAACCGAAAATCGGAAACCATTAGCCGGTACCCTTATCCTAACTTCAAACGTAAAACGCAAGCCAAATGGGTCAGATGTGATTATGGTGACCCACAAAACAGCCTCGGTAAACAAACCCCCCGCCACCTGCAATACGGGTCCTGACTACCAACTGCGATCTAGCTAACTAGCGACGTCAGTCTACAGATAACCGACGAACACGTTGCACCTGCTCAGCAACAACAACAACCACCCGCTACAACAAAAACGAGGCTGTATCCGCACGCTATGCCGACGGGTGGAAACTCATTGCAGAACTCCAGTCGACAAACTGGACGAGATGAAGCTCCTCCAAGAACTCTTCAGAGCCAACGACTATCCGCGGACATTCATTGAATGGAGCAGAAGGCAGCCAAAGAAACGGAATGAAGAGCATAGTCAGTCAAACTCGTAGCGGAGCATTCCGTATATGAAAGGGGTCACCGAAGTCGTGGCTAGATCCCTCGCGCCACTCGGAATAGGTGTTGCCCACAGGCCTGACTCAACAATCCGTTGGCAAGTGATGCGGCCAAAAGATCCAAACGCTAAGCAGGAGATGTCGGCTGTTGTCTACCGACTTCAATGCAGCTGCGGTAGGTGAAACTACATTGGGAAACTGGCCGACGGCTGCAAACGCGAATGCACGAGCATAAGTTGGCGGTGCGAAGGTTGGACTCAAAGTCGGAGGTAGCAACCCATGCCGCGCAAATGGGACAGTTCTTCAACTTTGACGCCGTTGAGATTGTGGGCCGGGGCGGTGATCATATGACAATGCAAGTGCAAGAAGCCTGGACGTCCACCGGCTGCTTCGTCAACCGTAACATCAATTTACCTCCCCCCTATTTGACTTTACGAAGCTTCTTAGCGGGGGACAGTCACGACACGGGATAATCGGGGCCGTCAGTCATCTCTGCGGCCGAAGGGGACGATTCAGGTCACGGTGACGTGCGGGTTGAATGCAGCCACACGGGCGGCATTGGCGGGTCACGCATTGAACAAAGTGCGCCATAATAGGGCAGCTGTGCGCAGGACTTTCCAGTCTCTGAAGTGGGTAGAAGAATCAACTACTCGAAACGTCGCACCTCCAATAAACTCCTCCAGGTGAACGCCTCTTCTTCTTTTGATATCCTAACTCATGCACACTGATGCAAAAAAAACCGAAGCTGTATAGCAGGAGACGTATACCCAGATGGTCCATGCATTTTGATCGATATAAACATGAGGACATATATTTTTTTCGTCTGTAAAAATACGGCAAAAAGTTCTCATCGTCTGACAGATGTTAGAATCCTCGACTTACATGACCGTACCACAGTCGGATCCAGCGCGGCTCTCGCATTTCAGGCCGGCAATTTCGAAATATTCGCCAGCTACATATACAGTGTGGGAAGCTTTCCTCAGTCCCCACCCGCAATCTCTAGATTCTGATGTAGACCTTATGTGCAGCAAAGCCGAGGAGTAATATTTATCGGTGATGAAGTTGATGAATTGCACGTAGATTTTCGACGGTGCGCTGCTACTCACTTTTGACAAATCACTGTCGTCACCGAGAAAATCGGAAGTGCTCAGCCTAGAAGCTGACAACAACAAATTAGCAAGGTTACGATAAATACGTCCTGGCTGATCGAAGCTCGAGTTCTGGTATATGAGCCGTTGCAATAAAGGTGGCAGCGCTCGCCATGCTGAAATGCTCTGACCAATGACTAGATTCCAATCAAGTTTTGTAGGCAAAGTTGGCATTAAAAATTGAAGGTTCGTACTCATATGGGTCAAAAGTATGGGACAAAAATGAATCTTCCGTATTGTTCAATCCTGAAAACGCAACATGAAGATCAAGGCCTACTACAGCCATCAAAACTCACAAAGCATTATTTGAAGTCTCGTTTCCTCTCCCAAATCCACAATATTAGTAAAGCGGAGTTTACAGATCAATTGGCCTCATCGTCCAAAGATGGTCTGATAAGAGTAGCAAAGATGATCTATTGACAAAATAACCGTCCTCTTACGGCTAACACCAGTGAGCTCGATAAATATTTAGTAGGAAAACAGGTGGAATTTTGTATTTATTGGTCGTAACAATTATAAGCGTGCGTTCACCTTATGTTGTATCTTGGTGCAATACGCTAGAAGGCCATAAAGGGGAGCCGCCTTCCCAAATTTCACTTCATTAGTTATTCTGGGAGATTTAAATCGGTTTCATTTAGTATTGCTCTTATTCGTTGGAAACGTCAAGTATGAAAGTATACACTTTAAATATAGAAACCGATAGTGTTCCTTGTTTCAGCGACTTATACGTTAATACCCTGGACAGAAGCTCTAATTATATTAGTCTCCTCTGAAATCTAATGCAAACCCTTTTGCACTAGGACCTCTTAAGTCATCTAACCCAAATATATAAAGAAAAGCATATTTTGACTGTGTCTTCTATCTGAGCAGACATTTTACCCAATGCGGTTTATGAAGGCAAATGAAAAGAATTGCGTCCAAAACTCAGCATCCTGGTGTCATTAAAATATCTCGGGAGTATGGTGACCTGTAATCCATATTACAACTGCGCTTATGTAGATCATCCTAATCTAAAGCCCATTTCGGAATTTCAGCTAACATCTTATGAACTCAGTCACTGAATGTACATAGATTACTCTACAGAATTCGAATGGCTGTTTTTGGAAACTTACTGACTTGTGAATTAAACATAGTCGTAGGAGTGTTCCGGAGGATGGAAAAAGTGATTTGCTTAAACGCGGGTACTTCCACTAAGTATGGAACTGAGGAACGATCAGTCTTTGCAAAATGATCATACACAGAGAACCGATTATGTATTTTTTCAAAATTTCTTGCGGAGGATGGTGGTCATTTTTTTCCCTCTAAAAGGCTGCATTGCTAGCATGCGGAGTCTGGGTTAATGATTTAACTTCACTACTCGCCATATTTCAGTAGGTGGTATTTGTCAGATATTTGTGGCGCGATGACATCCAGGGACAGGCGGGAACACCACATAGGATTTTCGGTGATGCCCCATCCCTACACTTTCCTCCCCTTCAGGTGAGCGTCCACCGTCAAAACACCACACTTTCGCAAACGACAGGATAAATAAATGGATGGTGGACTGTGACGTCTTATTGAAAAGTGTTGTCACGTGGGCCTTCATCATGCGTTGCATGAACGAAATAGACAGCAGGTGAGTTACGGTGAGCGTAGTATTGTTCCGCAAGGAAATCATGGCACTGGCAATGGCTGCCATGGAATATGATGGCCGTAAATGCAAAAGTTGTCCGATTTATTCGCACATTGTCGCTTGACGGCCTAGCTGACTAAATCACTACTTTGACACTGCTCAACCTCTCCTAGTGAACAGAAAATACGATGAGTTTTCTGGGAAGTCGGAAGATATATTTAGCGAAATTCGTGAGATTCAAAATCCACAGTCAAATGCGTTCGAGTAGAAAGGGATGGAGTGCGGATATTCATGTAAATGCATTATTTTTTAGAAAATAGTTGTGTAAGTAACATAAGAACTGGACTGCACTGCGGAAGGGAAGACTAATGTCAAAATTGGATTTCTCCCTAAACCAAGAAAAAAGATAAAGCTTAAGTAAATCCTGAGCTTCGTGCACGATGAATGTCAACTCTGGAGCTTGCATGCATGTAAGAAGACCAGAAAAACTGCGGGTATCCTTTTCATATATATAACGGAGCTGAATTCAAGGTGGTGTCCGACGGTTGAGAATTGAGACCGAAGTTAGGCCTACAGGCCTTGCT
This sequence comes from Spirometra erinaceieuropaei, assembly GCA_902702965.1. Classification (NCBI taxonomy): domain Eukaryota; kingdom Metazoa; phylum Platyhelminthes; class Cestoda; order Diphyllobothriidea; family Diphyllobothriidae; genus Spirometra; species Spirometra erinaceieuropaei. Next base: position 147,839 of record CACRXP010000262.1, read on the forward strand.
ATCCAAATCCTTATCTGAGACATCTGGTCTGTGGTGAGCTTGTCTAGGCCGGTCGGAGGGATCGTTGATAGAGCTATATCACATCGACTCCATTCTGGCTAGAAGTTACATGCTTATAGATGCGTATCTAAAACATAGACTAGGTAAGAAAGGCAGATAAGCTTAGCAGTTTCTCGAAACACAGTCGCAACCGCATGGCTGTGAATGCGCACGACTAGTTTAAATTGCGAATGGACATACATTAGAATCTAGTATTTAACGGGAAGTAGAAGAAAATACACCTTTAACATCATTCATATGCGTCGGTCAGAGCATGTACGCCCTCCAGTATTTTCGCAATGTATCTGCCCTGAGGCAACGGTTACACATTGCTTTGCATACGAACCCCAAAGTACATTGATGCAAGCAGCTCACTGCCACTGAAAGATCATAAAACCCATTAATTATCACTTGCTTATATTTTCGTTAACTCAGATGGAAAGGTGTAAGCCTGCCCGGTCGTGGTCAAGCAGCCGTCGTGCGTGATATTTAGGTACACGGGATACAATTCCTGATGTATTTCAGGTCATCAACGTATGGAATGACTTGCGGGCAAACAGGTTATTCAAGTTGTTGTGAAATGGACGTACTTGGTGGCCACTCATTTGGAATCCTGAGATGATACCGCCGTTTTCTAATGGCCCCTCCTAGGTGAAACGCCTGCTGTGGACATCCTGTGGGCATTAGATACTGAGTAACCATATTGTTTGAAAGTTAACGCATGCGACTGAACGATCAATGTTGCTGAGCATTGGATAAAACTCCAAGTGCGACAAGCATCGCTGCTCAGTTCGCATGAGATAATGCTGGCTTACAAAAGTTGTCGTAGTCCCACAGCTGCCCTTTCCGGAGAACTTGAAAAGATCACCTACTACGAAATAATGGTCGCTTAAGGCCAATTAATTCAGCAGAAACATTACGTCTTATGTGTCATTGACGAATGTTTCTGACTTAACTTACAGAATATGAGATCAGTAGGTTCATGGATACTTTTCGCCAATCATGTCACTGCCAAACTTTTACTCAAGTGATTTTTGTTCCTAATAGCGTTGTCTCGTCTAAAGTCCTGCGTTCCTCTAACATTTTATACTTCGAAAGTTTGAAACAGGGTCTATAGAAACAGGATCTATAGTCGACTGATGAGCAGATCCGCTACGGTAAACGTTTACTTGTTCATTGTTAGCGTGTTTAATCATCAGTATCAACATTGTTACCTTCGCCTAACGGCTTCGTGGAACAGCTAACATGTATGTTAGTTCGGTGAACGGAGCATTACTCTGAGATTGGTCCCGCCTTTTTGATGTTGGATTAGTCTGCCGGCATACAATTTCTTGAAGTGGTATGCAATGGACTATGTTTTGACTTCCTACAGTATCCAGTGACGGGAAGTATATTCAATCACTGAATAAAATTTCTATCTACCTCGAAAGGGTCACCGTTTGATTGCATAATTGTGCCGACCTTGTTAATACCCAGAATATGGGACTACCCCTTTATTCGTTTTTGACAATGTCGTCCTTCCGTGCTAACCTACTAGAAGAGATTTGAGTAAAACAATTGTTAATTTTTTACGGGAGGAATTAAATGCAATGGGTTCATCTCTATTTACTGTGACAAACGACCCGATCCATACAAACGGACTCGGGTAAGGTTCTATAGAGCGTCATGCAGGTGCGTATTCTGAATGTCACATATCCAATTTTTTATAGAAAATCGTCCGCCCAGGTACGGTGGCATGTGTAAAATATTTGCTCCGTCAGCTAGTGTGCTCCTACGCCAGTACCAATAACCAACTAATATGAACCGACCAAAAGTGTAAGGTTTCGAGGCCGTCTGTGAACTACTTGTGGTGTCCATGTGGTTATGGTTGTGTTTCTGGTTTCACAGACTGGTCAGGGTTAGGTTTGGTCGAATAAATAAAGAGTCGGGGGTAGTTGCGCGTCAGTATACAGTTGATGTTTACTCATGGAGTGATATCTAAAATTCTGAAATTTGTTTTCGGTTCGAGAAGATTACCTTAGTGCATTTGTCAAATTAATTACCACGTGAGGTTATGCCAAAATATTTCAGTCAAGTCAAAGCCTGCATCCGAAGAAAATTACCGAAGACTACTTAACAAGGGAATTATATTAAACAAATGCATTATTCCCGACGGCGGTATGCTTTGTAGACCATATCTTTCTCCGGAATAATCAACTGAGACTCCTATGGGTTCCCATAAACTCATATACCTTGGTCCATCATATGGCCAATCCCACAAGTGAGAATGCCGCAGCGGCATGAGATCGCACCAAAGTTACCCTCTCAACTAGCAGTTTTGCAAACTCAAAAGGCAGACTGATAAGCGCTGAAATCCAACGATTCCCCTCAAGTGTGCTCACAGTTGTGTCAGCTAGGAGGATTTGAACGGTCGTTAAGCATCACAATGCAGATTACGTTGAAAGCTTCAGCTTACCAAGAATTACGCCAGATACTTTTAACAAGAACCTATGAATAGCTTCATCTACCTAGTATGTGCATTTTGCCGACAGCTTATACATAATTCACTTTGACCCAACTATGGAAAACTCGGTGTCTCGGTGGGATTTGATCTCACGACTGCAAAGGAAGGCTTTAGTACAGCCAACACTCTTACCATCTGAGCTACGAGAACCCATCGGACGACGCGAGTTTAATCACATTTGGGGTCAAGTTTACCCGCCAATTACCCGCATTACTTAGGACATCCTGTTTGGGCAGTAAACTTACTGTATCAGATTTGGTGGATTCCAGACGTTGCAGTAGGTTGGGCGGATAAACGTGACCCTAATATGATTAAACACGCGTCGTTCAGTGGGGCCTCGTAGCTCAGATATTTAGAGCGCTGGCTGTACTAAATCCTCACCTTGCTGTCGTGGGTTCGGATCTCAACGGGATGCCGAGTTTTTCGCATTTGGGTCAAAGTGAATTATTCAAAATATGCCTAAACATCTTTGAATTACGTGAGTCTGGTAGTCATCTGGCGGATTCTAGGGGAATTACTTTGGAAATCCTGCCTGGGCAGTCAACTTACTGTATCATATTTGGTAAATTTCAGACGTTGAAGTAGCCTGGGCGGATAAATCTGCCTCAAATGTGATTAAACTCCGGGTTTTTCACATTTGGATAAAAGTGAATTATTCGAAATCTGTCAAAACACCTCTGAATTTACACATAAACTAAGGTAGGAGCTTGCTTGCTAAGAACACGGCCAATCTAAGAAATTTAAATCTATTTCAATCTATACTAGTCAGCATGGCTAACAGATATTGAAGAAACCCAAAACCTAGTTTGCTCAACTATTTCATAATCTCTCACTTGTTGTTATTATCTGTCGTTGTGCAGGCGTTTAATTTTTATGTGATGTGTGTTTTGCACTAAATATTTTAAAATAAACAAATGTCACGCGGAGGGTTAATGACGCATAAGCATATTTATGTCCTTTCTATCATGATATTGACTTGCCGTCTAAGTTACCAGTGAGTGACAGATAAGTACTACTGGACCCATGAGTCCTAGAACTAGGCTTTCCGCTAATTGTTCTGTTTACCGTAAATTAAACACAGTTCATATAATAAAATATGTGGGAGGCAAACATTGCTGTGCTTGTCTTTCGTAATGCTATTTAGAACCCGAGTACAAGACCTCCTTAACCTGCTCACTTAAACCTACGAAAGGCAGTTAACGGCGTGCACTCTTTCCACCAGCCATACTATATTCCCTGTCGACTCATTATATGAGTGTGTTAAGGGTTAAAGTAATATTTTGAACTTTGACCATATGGCCAATAGGCCTTTCTTTGAGAACACTGATTGCCTATGCCGGCCCCTTCCTATTGCATGCTTTGACGAATATGACGATCCCATTAGCCTATGGATTATCCGCAGAACTCCATGTCGAACAAGCGGCATGAGAACTGATTTTTAGGGACCCCATATTATTTGTCAGCGTTTACTCTATACGCATACGCATGAAATTCAGGCCGAAATCCCAATCCTGTAGATGCTTAAGAAATACCTTATTATGGTTATCGTGCTGTCTTTTCAAATAACTGGCGTAGTCTTACAAGTTTGGTCAAAACTGTCTGTCTATTTTCTTTATTCGTTTCCTTAACGATGGCGTAAACCACCATAAAGGCTTGTTGTGATAATTTCGTGATGAATTATAATTGGTAGTTACGTACACAATAAGGTTCAGTCTATAGCAATATACACATTTTGAAAGAAAATGAACGTTTTTGATCCAAACACTCTTGATTAAGTTTTGAGAATTCTAACACGGCTAACACCTTACGAGGCAGAGTAGGCGTACGTAGCAGAAGCAGCGTAAACGATGCCGACGGGATTTGGGACCCCACAGTGTAAATTCGACTGCCGTTAGATATAAGGATTTGGTTCCACAACTAGTTAATCATTTGCGAAGCAGAAAAATCGACATCCTTAATTTGTCCATCTCAACAAGAGAATAGAGATACGTGGAAGCAGCCAAGGGTTGGTTTACTTTGAAAAATGTGATTGCGCGCAGTAATTTAAATTTATGAAATTAAGTTGCTACAGGTTCTCTGAATTTTATGCAGTTTTAGCTTTTATGAAGATCATCTAGGCCACTGTGTGATATTCGGTTGATCAGTAAACCAGCATATTGATATACCATTGTACATATACACTGGTGCACAGGTCTGGTATTAAATAACAGGAGAAAACGCCAGCCTAGACAGCCTATGCGATTGGGTCGCTAAAAACGTCGGACACATATTTTGGCAGTAAAAGTATATCAAAAGTTGACACCCTCGGCTTGAATGAACTTGACACAGCCGGATTAAGTATGACTTTCTAATTTAAGACTATCTCTTTCTGATTATTCGCTAGCGACACATACCGTGTGAGTAGGAGTGTTCCTTTTGAAGTCGGTAGCTTTCCTTGCCCCCAAAACTCACAAGCTGTAGACTTTGATTTAGGCCTTATTGTGTGACAGAGTCGTGGATAAATATTTCCCGGCCATTAAAACAATATAATGCACATGGACTATCGACAGTTCACCATTAGTCATTTTCGATTTATCACGGTCGTCACCGGGAAACTTTAGCTTCTAAAGTACATCAGTAAGCATTTTCATAGCATCATGAGATAACCCTTATCAATTGCTACGGCACGACAAACTAATCTCCGTTTTTGAAATACCAATTTGGAGGTATTGCTGCCCTCCGCAATGCAGAACTCGACGCCTGAAAAGCTGAACCCCTCTGGCAACGCAGGTACATCTTTTGGCCCTTGTGAATTATCTTTCTAGTGCCCAAACTATATTTTAGGATTTGTAGACTGCCTATACCACGTGAATTGAATTTTATTAAAGTCAAGAAATAACCGTACCAATTTTTTCGCAGTTGAAAATACTGATAATATGCTTAAACCAGCGCTTTTCTGGCTTTCAATTGCGCACCAACCGTTCCACCGAGTATCATTGTCTCGACACAGGCAAGGCTATTAGATGAGGTTTTGGAGCTGTTTTGTCGAAAAACATTGTCCTGTAGGCCTTAAAAAGTGCCGTGTAAAAGAAAGATATTGCAGTGAATCTATTCTGAGCGTGGCTTTTTGCTTAAAAATAATGACGTTTGCAAAGTAGGCGTTGCTTTTGAAAATAGTTCACGTGGACGTCGCTTGACGGCTCAAATGACTACATTTATTTTTATACTCCTAGATGACTCCTTGTTAGTCGATAATATGAAAAACTTTTGACAACTTAGAAATTAACAATCGGAATACAGTTGAATACTACGGGAAGCAACTGAACTAATTCATTCCCGTCCTACATTTCACGATGACACAGGAAGTAGAGGACGAACTTCCATTCTTGGATGCTCTCGTCTGCCGCACACCAGACGGCTGACTGGCGATATAATTCTACAGGAAACCGATAAACACACCGCAAATGCTCAGTTACAACAGCAACCACCCACTGCAACACAAACGAAGCTGTGTGCATACGCTATACCGACGGGAAGCAACTCACTGCAGCACGCCATCTGCCAAACTGGACGAGATGGAGCTACTCCGGCAACTATTCAGAGCCAGCGGTTATCCGCGAGCATTCGTTGTATGGAGCCGAATGCACTAAAAGAAGTAGAACAAAGAGCACATTCAGTAAAAATCGTGACGGGAGATTCCGTACATGAAAGAGGTCTCTGAAGTCGTGGTTAGAACCCTCGCGGGACACGGAATAGGAGTTAGTTACATCGCTGACTCAACAATCCGCCGGCAAATGATGCAGCTAAATGACCCTATTCCTAGACAGGAAATCCCGGATGTTGCCTACCGGCTTCAGCGCGGCTGCGAGGTGCGTAAGTACTTTGGGGAGACCGGCCGACAGCTTCAAACGCGAATGCACGAACATCAGTTGGCCATGCGAAGACTGAACCCAAAGTCGGAGGTAGCAACCAGTGCTTCGCAAATGGGACACATCATCAACTTTGACGCCTTTGAGATTATCGGCCGAGACGATGATATAAAGCAAGGCAGGCGCACGAATCTTGAATGTCTTTTGACTGTTCTGTCAACCACCACATGAGTTTGCTCCCCTCCTTTCTGGTTTTGCGAACCTTCCTGACGGTAGACAGTCACGGCGAGGAACAATCGGGGCCGTCACATATCTCCGCGGCCGAGGAGGGTGGGGACGGTTCAGGTCACCCTGACAGGCGGGTCAAATGCAGTCACACAGATGGCATTGGCGGGCCGCGCATCAATGTGCACCATATAAGGAAAGCTTTGAGCATGACTTTGTAATATCTGAGGACGGGTTGCCGAAGTAAGTACTCTCAACATCAGACCTCTAATAAACCTCTTTCGTGAACGGCCCCTCTTTTTGATATGCCACCTGTGAATCGAATTTCCACTAATACTCATGTGAATCCTACGTATAACGCGAAGGCTGGGTTATATTTCCAAATAAAGACTAGCGTCAAGGTCAAAAATTTACCCAAAAACATGAGTGGGCCCAACATATAAGTAGGTGTTGAACCCTGCAGTGGACGGATACCAAACCTGATCTTTGTTTATTGGCAAAAGAAACAAAATGATTACGGTCAGAGCTTGCATAAGGGCAAGGGCCCTGGCATAAGGTTGAGTTTTGAGCTTATGGTCATACAATCGAAATTCCTACTTGAACCATACGGGCTGTGATGAGTTAGGCCAGGTGGGTCGGAGGGGCTGTCAATGAGGTTTTGGCATATCAAACCCAGCCAGACCCGCAGCTAAAAATAACCCGGCTAAAAGTAACCCACGTGAAAATGTCTACTTATGGGTGCGCGTCGAAAGTATGACGGAAGCAAATGATTCTTTCCAGCCCAGCGTCTGTTTTAAACACAACCTAAAACACAGAGCTCAAAATGATCTGGATAAATAAAACGGTAGGTAAATTGAGAATGAAATATTATGTTTTCCGTACTTCATCCGCTGGAACCCCATACTATTTGTGCGGTCGAGCAAAACCTCCGTGAATACCAATAACAAATTTTACTGGAATAACGGTAGACAGTATTTGCCAAAATGGTTCGAATATGATGATGTGTTTTTCCTATTACAGGCGTATTGGTAAGCGACCGCCTGCGCCAATTCCCCACTAAGAAAACAACGTACGATAAGATGATAAGGGGCGTCCTCTGAAGAGAAAAAACCTGACTCGACAAGATATGGAATAGTGACCAGACTCCGTGCGGCAAGTGGTAACCATATCAAGAATGCGGAACTTTGTGAGTTCAATGATCGAAAAATGACAGATATAGAGTCAGAATGTCAGACAAATCGAACTATTACATGGAACTTGAAGTAACTTTACCGGGATCCACCCGCATATCCCTACTGTCAAATCTCTAAGGGGTTGAGTCCGAATGGTCGTTGTCTACTTGTGACATCTGCCGCTTCTAGGCAACCGCTTGTTAAGGTAGTGAATACCATGCAGCAGAAGATGGCGGGGCAGTGTTGAACATAGATTCGATGCTGACATAGGGGTCCATCTGCGAATAACCGTCTGTGAAATAACTGCGGCTTACGTGTGCTTATGATTTTGTTTCTGGATGAATGAAGGCAGAATAATCATGACCCAGTATCTTACAGGCGCTGCTATAACAGACTACCGACATGGGCCTGACCGCTGTCACCCATTCGAAACCCTGTTCTTTTGGGAAGCCAACCGGCTGGTAGTCGTCACGATTGTTTGCTTTTGTTTTGGATACATCCGAGCGCAGACTACTTCAACATCGACTCTTGATTACCTGTGAATTAAGCCTTTTGCGTTGTCAGTCCGTTCGTTCAAAACCAAGAATAAGCCGCTGTTTAATACCGCTTACCAATACATTACTGGCAGCAGCTTTTACAATTTGCACCTTAAAGCACAAAAGCGCAAACGACAAGGCTCTTGGAGAGCATTTAACCGCAGAATTTTTGCATAAACAGAATGCCTGATGACGGAAGATTGTGAACATCAATATTGTCCATGATATAAAGAATTCAAGTCCCTATGTGTTTCCCTAAATCCACAAGCCTAGCTCAAGTGGACAGCTAATTTCATCATTTGGAATTTCGCTACAGCATTCAATCACAGATCGGTTTCTATCGAACCCAGCTCTATTTCAAATTCCACTAATCGATTGCGAAAATGCTGCTGTCAGACATTCGCCTGTAAGGGTGTACCATGCGTACCTGTGCGTAAATTCGTTTACAGCGAGGTAGATATGCAAAGCCACTAAACGTAAACACGAACATAACAAACGCAACTCTTTTGTTTCTGGGGAATGCACCAAACAATGTTGTTAAGAGGGTTTGATCAACATCATTTATCGGATACCTGTACTGTCCTGACCGCATGGACACAAGTTAGGAATGGACGTTCTTGCTGGGACCTCAATCACTCCAACCAAAAATGAATATTTAGGATAGGCAATGCATGTGATAGGCATGGGGCAAACCTAAACGAAATTTTGCGAAATATTTCGCGATCTACCATCTGACTTCATTGCGGTCCGTCCTTGTGTAGGCGTTTTATTTTTTCGTTATAAGTGTTTAGTGTTATGGAACATAAGATGATCGGTAATGCCGAGAACGTTCGACGTCTCATCAGTACATTTATGATCTTCCCGTCCGCATATTGGCTTTCCGTCTAAGTTACTATCAAGTGACATATAGGAATATCCATTAAGTTAGGCAACGTCCGTGAACTAGGCAACTTTTATACTTTTTATTTCGGTATTGTGAAAAGCAGTCAAAGTCTTTGAATGCGTGCAGTACAATCACAGGCGCCAGTGCCTCAAGGAAGAACACGTTTTGTTTAAATAAATAATCCTTGAAATGGCTCTTACAAACGGACTTTCAAAATCCCCATCTAGAAAATAATTTGTTAAATATCGCGTGAACCATTATAACACGTTCTGTGGGTTTGCTTGCAGCCACATATATAGTAGGTGGGCTAACTCATGAAATGTCAACCGTAATTCTGAAATGCGTTTTCGTTTCGAAAAGATTAATTAAGTAGCGTTGTGAAACTAGTCAACCTGCAACATAATTCTATAATACCTCAGTTACATCAGGATGCCAGCTTTCGAATAAACTTCCCTACGGCTGCATGCAAAAACTATACTCTCGGAGGTTAGACCCTAACTCTCAACTAGCAACACACGTTGGGGAAACGGGGCATACTTTTGACCTCCAGAGGGCTACCATCTTAGGCCGAGGCAACACAAAAACAGAACGGCTAACTCTCGAGGCGTGGTTCTCCGATGCCCACTCTATCAACAGGCATCTGGACCTTCCTGCAGCTTACAAAGTCCTACGTCATCACAACCGTAGAGCTCAGGACCAAACAACCACACCGGACTTAAGAAGACAGCACGGAGATAGCCCGACGCTGAGCTTACTCGGTGAGGAAGAACAAGAACCGCCAGACCGACCGCCCGACTAAAGTCCAATCAGCTCCCCTCGACGGAGTGGTGACTCATAAAGCGCACAGGCAAAAACGCCCGTCAACCATTTCCTGAGAGGCCGACGCAGCGTGAGGAGAGAGAAAAATCGATCAGCATGAGGCCGGCCAACACAGCTTGCCACTTTAAGTTAACTTTCTGATCGATTAGGTGCAGTTTACGCTTTGACAATGAAGAGCCGACCCAGCTCTTTGAAACGTCAGCAGTTAAATAAACCTGTTCCGGAGAGCCAATTTTCTTGTTCTAATAAAACTATACTCTGTAAAAACGTCTACTTAAGTAACATGCATTTTTCTCATTGATTTTCGATGCCCCTAAATGTCCAATAATATTTCATGGACAACATGCATAAAAATATTCATTCTTTTGCTGATTCGGTAGACAATTACATCATCTTCAAATCTTATACTTGAAGGAAGGGTATAATTCGGTTTTCAAAAACGTTTCTAATTCGCGATCAATTTTGAGTCCACCCTACCGTTACACTTATATTCAGGGTTCCAAAACTACAAGCCGTATAATTTCCGCGAACGGAAAACCACACATTTCTCTACGGAAGTATAAGGAGACCATATAGGGTTCATAAGAGTTAGCAGTAGATTTGACCCATATTGGTAACTTTACAAGCCGCATTGAAAAAGCAGAGTCACGACGATTTATGAACGTCCATTTCACGGCATTTAAAAGTCCCACAATTGGAAACGTTTTCAAAACAAAATTATACCCTTCCTTCGAGTATAAGATTGGAAGAAGACGTAAGTGTATACCGAATAAGTAAATGAATGAATATTTGTATGCATGTTTTTCATAAAATATAATTGGACGTTTAGGGGCATTGAAAATCAATGGGGAAAATGTATGCTACTTAATTAGTCATTTTTTACAGGAAGTTGTTTTGTACGCAGCCGGAAAGAGGTTCATTCGAATGCCGGCATTCTGCGGTAACAGAAATATTATAGAATAATGTTGCATGCTGACTAATTTTACAACGTTACTTAATAAATCTTTTTGAAGAGAAAACCCATTTCGGAATTTCGGTTGACATGTCACGAGTTAGCCCACCTACTGCAACTGCGACGGATGTCCTAGATGTGTACAGCGTAGATCACCCAACTTCGATATGGAGCTTTGAGGCTTGCAAGCTGTTAGCACGCATCCGCTACCTCGACTTGCAGAAGCTCAGCCGATTGGTGTGTTTCACACTTTCACGGGGTTTTAGGGAAAGAAATAACGAGTCTTTTATGCATCTGTGTTTTATACATTGACTTGCAATTCGAAGTAGGTCATTAATGGGTTAGTTGCGGCAAGCTTTCTGAATAAATAACTAACGGCTTCTTTGCTGTCGAAATCCATCGCAAATTGTGGTTATCAAACTGGTTACTTTTCATTTAAGAAAACGTTGCTTGTATTCATCTGCCACCGGATGACATTATCACGGTCAGCTTGAAACTTTTGCATTTTTAAATATTCTAAATCGGGTTTTCTGTCCTGCTGCTATACTGTCTATATAGATTTCTTGTGATGTCGGGCCTGTATCATTAACTTTGCTTGCCGGTACGCTAGTCTGATACTGCCAGAAACACAGAGGTATCCGGATAAATTTTGTTTAACCTAATCGATCCTGCTTTTGATAGGCATATTCGTCTGAATCGCGAAACCGCAAGGTTCAAAAACCTTGTGCTTGTACATAAATGACATTTATTTTCAAAAGTATTAGATCAACATCATATGAAAAGACGAATACATGGGCGTTTACAGTATAATTAAAATCAATCCTTATAAGTAGCCAGAAGATTCAGCTATAAAAATTTGTTTTTGTGGATGGGGGGAGGCTCACTGCCTTGTAGATTGATGAGGAATTTAAAACGCTGTTCCGGTCAGATACTGACTGCTAGGAGGTTGTTCCCGCGTAATCAGCCTTATGCAACTTGACTGGAATGAGCTAAGAGTCATGTTTTTGCCTGCAAAAGTCGGCTATCGTTGACATTTGCGACCTAAATAATCTTACTACAGCCGATTCCTAAAGGAATGTTCACAGGTCAGTCTGACTTATTTCAATTACTGGTCAGTCATGAACATTTCTCTGCACCCTATCTCATCCCCAACCTATAAATTTTTATTCAGGAGCCAATGTGGACCAACTACAAAGCACAATTTTTGTTTGGCGACGGGGATCCCGTAGGACACGCAGGTGGTCACTACTGTTCTGTTTTGCTATACCACTGCCGTTACTGCAGTAAATTCGGATTCCAGAACACCAAACTAATCAGCTGTGCATCATACTGAGGTGATCGTCTACAGTCTGACTGTTTAAGAGTCGAGCGTCAAATTACGGAGTACACAAATATGGATCCAGCGATACGGGGGGCAGATGGAGGCAGACTGTATGAGGCATGCCGAAAGATTCTGGGCAATGGCTGAAGTCTAAATCAGACTTGCATTCACAGTGCGTCTTAAAACTAAAACACGTATCTCTGTCTGCAACGGAGATTTAAAAGACAGTGCGCGTTTTTTACGAAGTCTATAATGGACTGAGAAAGCTCCTGTTATGATACAGCAATCATAACAGTCACGCAATAAGTCTAGTCCGTTATATACCTTCTCAAATAAAAAATATTATTGATTAGATTTGCATAATCAACCTAGCATATCTAAATGTATGCAGGCTGTATGGTATATTGGCAAATCCAACTACGAATAGCAACATCGAGTTCAAAATAGAAAAGAACAGATTTCGGTATGCCTACTATCCTGGGTAGAGCGTTGGTTTCTTACAAAATAATGCTAAATATTTTGATGAAGAGGGGAATATTTTTCCTATCATGCGTCCATAACCTACGGAGGTGACAGCATGCATCATGCCATCCAGACTTGATAAGACAAGTCGAACCCGGTAAATATGATGTAATATTTACCTATCTATGGGTTCTATAGGTGGGCGCTGGTGGAACCAACCTCCAGTTTGTGAGCAGACCACCACTGCTTACGGCGTAGCATCAAGGTTATGTTCTATACGGATGTCAATCAGACCGAAGGTGTCGGCACATTACATTCTGTGACCGATTTCAAGAAGTGTTGGCCGAAATTCCGAAATGCGTTTTCGACTAGTAAGGATTACTTAAGTCAAGTTTTAATATTAATTATTACGTGGATAACCGTATGATATTGCGGGCTCACCAGAGTCACTTTTTTGCGACTACCTGTAACGATCAGATCTCTAATGACTACATCAGTAGTGTGCATTTTCCAAATTGACTTTTGATGGCCTTATAAATTCAAACATATTTCTTAAAAATCATGCAAAAACATATGCTTTCTGTCACTCATTAGGTAGTAAATCACATTGTGTTCACATTTTTATTTACAAAAGAACATGTTTGGGTCTTAAAAAGCTTCCTTATTTCCGAATTCTCCTGAGCTAGATCAGTCGCAGCATAAAATGTGAAGACGATCAGATATGTTACCAAATGAGCGAAAAAGCATATCTAGCGTATGTTTACTAAAAATACACCTGAATTTATAAGGCCATGAAAATTAATCTGAAGGATGTATACTACGTTGGTGGTCAATTTTTTAACGACCTTCTTTCGCAAATCAAAAGGTGCGTTCGAAAGCCAATATCCTGCCATTTCCGAAATATTATAGTGTTAATTCGCGCAGTAATGTTTATTAAAACCCCACCGAAGGAATCTTTCCTAGTCAAAAACGAATTTCAGAATCTCGGCTAACATTGCGGTAGATTTGGCACTCACAGTATGTCCATCAACGCAAATCTCCTTCTTGAAGGTAAACCGTGCTCATCGATAGCAAAATTTATCTTCATTTGAACTCACTGACCACCCTTGGTCTTCTTAGTTAGCCCTAAATGACGATTGTGTTGTTCATCGAATTATCTTTGAGATCCACAAGTAAGAGACGGTGAAACCGACCTTCAGTGTATGTAAAGGTTGTTGTTACTATTGGTATTTGTTTATGAGATTCAAATGCCGCCTCACATCCCCAGCCACATAACTAGTTTATGAGGTTCTTCTCGATAGCGAAGTCGCTCAGACCGAAGGCGACAGCATGTTGAATCAGTCTACATACTGCCTCTCCATCCATGATGACCGTACTTATCGACAGTGAAACTCATTGTTTATTGATAGCTAAGTGCTGTCGATGCTTCGTCTTTGTTTGGTAAACTTAATTAACGATTCTCATGCTCATTAACATAATCTCTCTTTCAAGGCAAGTCTGAAGTAACAAAGTCATTCCAGCCGAAAGTGCGGGCATGCTCTGTTAATCAAATGATAATTGGGCATCCATGAAAGCATTGCATGTATATCTGACAGTGAATCAGATTTCACAGGCTTAATTAAACTTGTGCTATTTTACAATGCGCACCTCGGTTTTCGACCAAGCCGTGCATTTACGACCCAGTGTCTTTTGCTGCTCGATCAATTACATTGAAATTGCTCATTAATAGAATCGTTATATACCCCCACCATCACAGACAGCTGCAGATAATTTCAGTTTTAACCAGGGTATTAAGCGTACTCCACAACACACTGCATGGACGTAACGGGGAGAGACTATTCATGCTCAGTCAAAGTCAGACTTTTCGGGGAAAGGGATTCATCCTTCGAATTGTAGGGGATGCCACAACATATATTCGGAAATTCTAACAACTGGACCCCCATAGAATATTAGTTTCTATTCTGTCTCGAGGAAGGCTATTTCAACTTACCGGTGCAAGATGTACTTTACATGGCTTGATTAACGTAACGAGGCTTTTTATGTTTTTATATACCGTATAAGCAAATATTCTTTTTTTTCATACAAGCAATTTTTTGAACGCCTCCTTATATTTGGGGAGGAAAAGGTGTCGTAGAGTAACAACTGGGACTCTCGGGAAATAAGGTACTTGCTTTAGATCTTTTAAATGTAAGTAACCCCGCCCCGTTCCTCCACCATCAAACACGATCCATTTGAATGCAGAAACATATTGGGGAATTTGCCATAATACAACTGGCAAAGCCTGTCTTCGGTAAATGTGGTATCGTACGAAATGTCGCCCAAAATTCTTAAATTCTTTTTTGAATCCGAATTGATTATTTAAACAGGACTGCGCTATAAAGTATTGTGCGGCATATTTGCTAAATATTTCAGTCACTTTAGCATTGAGGCATCTGAACAAAGTCTATTCCAGCAATCTGCAAAACTATTTTGCGTAAGAGACAACTCCTTAAGAAGTGTGAAATTTCCTGCATTATTTTTGTTGTCCTAATAAATTCGACTACATTTTATAGAAACCTCGTTTGGCGGAGAATTGCATTTGCTTCTCAATTTTACTTGAAGAAGGAGTACAATTTGGTTTAAAAAAGCTTCTTATGAGATTTTTCGGGACCATGAAATATCCAATTGAAAAGTCAAGTTGGCGAACGCACGTTTTCGGTAATTCTTCCTCAGGCCAATACAATTACATGAACGAATGAAAATGTACTTAGACAATCCAAATATCCAATTATACAGAATCTCTCCAGCACACTTATTAGTGCCGCTTATTAAGTGAGCAATGTGGCTCATCCCCATCGTAAAATTTTATTAGTACTATATATCCTCTTTGTAGCAGCATATAGGAGTTATACATCTTTACTTTACCCGGAAGGTGTACAACCTGTACAACCTGAATGCAAGTGCACCGTCATAGCGATTTCACAATAATTCGGAAATATATAAAATTTTAAAAGTTCGAAATACATTTTTCCATCAAGTATAACACTTGAAAGAGACATACTTGACTACCAAATTAGTAAACGATGGAATATTTGGTGTATGGTTTCCATAAAATATGATTTAATATATTAGTACGTCGAACATCAATGCGACGGAACTCACACTGTTTAAGCAATCATTTTTACGGAATGTAATTTGCACAGGCGGTCGAAAACGGGCTCGTTTGACGGTCGCTGCCCTAACGTGATTGGAATATTTTATCATTATGGAGGATGATAATTGATTTGAGAATCATAGTCATGTAATATTTCTGAATTAAAAAGAGATTTCAGAATTTCATTCAATATTTTATCAGGTGCATGTTTGTTTTACGTTTGCCTTTGCAAATTATTATTTAAGCCGTGAGATTACAATGAAGCAAGAATTCTGCGTTTTTGCTATCACAATTAGACTGCTTTACGCGCTTGTATAAAACATCGAAACTCCGAATTTTCTTTTTTTAAAAAGCAATTTACCTACATAATGCTTTTGTCAAAGCAAAACTTAATACGGGACGTAGAGTGCTGACCGGTCCACTGTGAGCTCCTCCGTGCGACAAATAACCAATGAGGCACAAGTAGTCGTCGTCCAGTGCTTGTGAGATTGGCTTACGCAAGGGCCTTTGAACCAATTTATGACCAACAGCACCCGTTCTCTGTATATAAACCATTGGCACGCAGGCCTAAGCATGCCTCGAAATGTTCCACTTTTTCAAATCTCAGAAGACCGCGCTATCGGGTGCAGTCATTTTCAACATTGCAGAGTTGACTGTCTATGCGGTCTTGTTCTTCAACCTTCCTGTGCTCTACGGCCTTCCAAAGAACAATCGCACGATTAACATAAGCCAAAATGTGAGCTACTCCAACGGAAAGGCAATGGGTTCATTCGCGCTGCATGCTCCCCAGTATGCAGAGGAAACGGTGGAAGGCAGATATCCCCATACGCCTTACATCAGTCTCTCCGAAGCTGGTAGGTATCTTTTGACTTGGAAGGAGATAGGCAATTCTGTTATGACATTAATTATTTTCTCGATTTAATGCTGATTGAATCGTCATTTAATTATATGCTTAGCAAACATGTATGCTCATTCGACCTGGTAGCCTCGGGGATGTTCGGATACATAGCAGCATGGGCAAGGTTTGAATACGGCCACCGCTCGCGCCGCCTAAGCTATGAGACCACAACCGGCGCCCGTGAGTTTAGTCACATTTGGGCTAAGTTGCCTGCCCAGTATACTGAAACGTATTGGTCAGTATTGGTCAGTGTATTTCAAGGGTAATAGGCAGTGCCTTTGAAAACCGTATTGTAAACAGTAATGCAACATCTAACTTTAAATAAACATGGTACTAAAATGTTCTCAGTAATATATACACCCAGCAGAACATTTTTCTTTCAAAATGCTGGACCGAATCTCGAGATTATTCAGTTGTCGATGATATCGGAAAAATGAAATGACAATCATACGCATTAGCGGCAGGTGTATGCAAGGCGTTAGTTTGACACAGCAGAGCTGTTCGGTCCGGACAAGCGGTATTTTTCAAGCAAATATACATCTAGTCTGTGCTTGAATGTCTCCGTGGAATCCGCTATTATCTCGTCCTCGGGAAGCCCGTTCCAGTCACCGACGACCCGCTGTTAAAAAGAGTATCTGCGAACGTCAAGGCGGCATCGGGATCCTCTGAGTTTAAGAGATTTCTTACGCAGGTTCATTGTTGTGGCCAGGATGGAGGAATCGTCGAGGTCTAGGGCACAGTCCATAAAATCCACTAATTTTTATACAGTAAGCTGATTGTCAAGACAGGATGTCCGACACCATTAATGTGGAATCCACCTGGTGTCTACCAGTCTTACTCAGTTAAAATATGCTTTGACGGATTTGAACAACGTAAATGATCCATTTGTGGAAACGTCGACAGCGTCGGTGGTGGCCTCGTGGCTCATTTGGTCAGAGCGTTGGCGATTTTCAAATTTTACCCTTATTCTTTTGTGCACGATTATCAGTGGGGACGCCGATGTATTCACATCTGGGTCGAACGAATTACTGCTGTGTGTTTTGTGATTGCACCTTACTTCTTTCAGTGACCTACTTCAGTGAACATTAATATAACCTTCGGACGCTTAGTTATCACAATAAGCGTCTGCGTAGGCGTGCTCCTCCGCGCATTAACTTGATCCACTTTAAGAAATTAGCCAATGATTAGTCTCTAAATAGTCCATTTGCAATTTCATGTTGCCTTTTCTCACTGTAGACCTTAAATGCAAGTCGACAAGTCAAGGTTTACTAGATAATATTACTTTAGAATTAGTTAGTTCTCCCTCTGCATTTACCCCTGCGTATGGGTAAGTTGACGAATGCACAGGTTACGTAACAGTCATGCATGTTAGCACGCAGCATAGCACCGCATTGAATCCGGAATGCAGCGCACCAGGTTAACAAGTGTCTGCCGCAACATAGCATTTAAAATTAGCGACAATATATTGGCAAAATACTTCTGTCCTCTGATGTTTCTCTATTGATTTTAACGAATGCATCACTAGCCGGATTTATGGGAGACGTTGCTCTCTCGGAATCTGACATGATGTCAATGCAAGCGCAAAAAGACTACGGTGAGAGCGGTTCCTCCTCGGACTGGACGGATGATGAAGATTCCGATGAATTCGATGTACGCTCGGAGGTCGAGGCCTCCCAGCACAATCTTGCGGAAAGCATGAAATGTAATTCAACTAACTCAACGAGGTATGCAGATACCATTTTGTAAACGATGACATAGGTCGCATATATTTGTTGGGTTGCGGGGCCTCTCCTCGACACAAGTTTCCTTCTTATGCTTTTGCGTAATTTATTTCCGAAACTTCGTTGAGAGACTGAAGTGTTTTGTATCATAGGTCAGCAAATAAGTCTATGTCACACGTCCTGCTTGAAATGCCGTAACTGCGAAATATAGCAGAAATATAGCACAAACGGATGTGACTGTGTTAAATTCAGAAAGGCTCTTTTTGTACAGCATACTTTTCAAAACGAAAACGCCCAACAAATCTCCCATTAATTCTATTTTTTGCTTTTCAATTTATTACAATGACCCAGTAAATAAAATATTTGGAAACGAGCTGTTTTTACCCAAATCGACTTATGCAAGTGGAACACTGTAGCATCATCATATTTCGGAATCGAATGGTGTTTTCTAATGATCACTATCTATATCCTCGTTAAGGCCATGTGTTCAAGCACGTGTCACTCGAACACATACAACAGACGGCTAGGCGGAGCAAAACACGGAAACTAAACGCTGTCCGAGGGCAAGCTAGTTGACTGATCATGGTGAAAAGAAGCTAAACCAAGGTACTGCACAAAAGCTCTGAATGCCACATTTTTATGGTAATTTACTTCAAGGACTGACCAAAAGATGCATAGACACATTCACAGGTTTACCTTAAGATGTACTGCATAAGGAACATAAACCGATCTGCTTGGAGTCTCCATTCATTGCTTCGTATGCAGCAGATGTTGGTTGGACCTCTCCTGCTTTGTTCGACCTAATCAGAATAAGTAAAATATTTTTTCTTCCCATAAACATTTTATTATTTGTCTTCTTTTGTTTCTAATACCCGTGATCTGTTGAATCCTTTTTAAAGACCTGGAAAATACGGAAAGCGTCAGAAGTTGATAAAAGGACGAGAAGGAAAAACTGGGATTAAGCACGATTTATGGTCACCACCGTGGAAAACATCCCGTGGTGATTATGCTACAG
>CACRXP010000262.1:167433-190310 GCA_902702965.1 Spirometra erinaceieuropaei
TCCCAGCAGCAAATGACTGACAGGGCCAGACAGTCTACTGGTGCACGGAAGAGAGAATAGGGGGTGATGTCAACTCTGAGAAATCACGCTCCACAGCACTTCAACACTTTTGTCATTTTAGTACTTTCGACAAGTCTTAATCCGCCTTGACGCGGAAAACGCCGCGCCTTAAATGGCGGCCAACTGAAAGCACAACTTACTCCACGTAAGACTGATAGACTCAAGCGATCCTCTTTAATGCGGCTATCTTGGTACTAGTTATTTCGTGGTATCCAAGCCTTCCTTTGTGAAATTGTAGTACATGTCCTGGGAGCAGTTCATAGGTGGCACGTATAGCCATCTCGTCCAGCTTCTCATCTACTGCGTCAGGCCCACATCCGACCTCCCTGACTCCTTTTTGCCATTAGATCCAGATGCGTAGAGGGGGGAGGAAATGCACGGCTGGTGATACACATGTCTACCCTCACTATTCTCAAATCCACGCACAAGTCAGACTCTGTAACCCGAGCGTCCTAGGGCGGGCAGCGGACATTATTTTTCAGTTTTGTTTGTATATATCCTTGCGTCGAATTGAGGATCTACCGAAGGGTTTTTGACAGCAAGCCCTCATATGTCTGGGGTAAATTTAAGCAACTAACCACACATTATACATTTCATCACTGCGGTCTTCTAATGTAGAAATGATGAAGCAATGACTAGTTGGATTATGTTAAGTGGTGTTAAAAATCGTACAGTTTATTCTAAAATGCAGTTTACATGCTGTTTACGCAAGCCAGTGCGTTTATATCACGAGCAATGTAGACCACTACGTGTTTCGTTCCTAGCACGCCAAACATAGTTTGCACGAGCTAAGGGATCGTGGAGACTGCAACTTTACCCTTCACAATTTCTTGAATTTAACGATTACCTTAAGTCGGTTTATCAGATTCATCAACTGCCCCCTGCGAAGTGTTCCACTTTTCTTAGAACAATGAATTGACTTCTGTTAAAGCTAATAAAAACCATTTTAGGCCAGACATGCATACCATCTAAGAAAAAAATTTCAATGAATCGGTCCAGACAACACCTTAGAACATTATTGTTGGACTGGTGACCGTGCGTAAATAACATAAACAATTCAATGCGTGTCGTATGTCAAAAGCGCCTTCCACATTTACTAGAACTTGAAGATCTGTTATAATTCTCCGTCTTCTGCTTAAGTGACTGCTTGTGGATGTGTAAAAGCGTTTATCAACGCAAATCATGTATAAGATAGCAGTAAAAACACTGTGACTGCGGGAATTGTCATAATTCTATTACGTAGACAATGGGAAGGATAAAGCAGAAATTGGAGCTGACAATGCTGACACTACTAGCTGCAAGAATTTTCGGTGGACTGGTCGAAACTTAGGAGATCTCTCGATCATGGTAACAAAAGCAGTCATTGATACATTTAAAAATTTAAACGGACTATCATTTGGCATTTAGTATAAGGAAGAAGCCTGTTCTTATTTTCATACTGGACATGCTTTTGTTGCCAGTTGCACACATAATAAATCATTCGCGCCCATTATGTTGCTTTGGTTTTATTAAGATACCGCAATGACGGTGATTATGAAAGCAATGCGAACGTGGGAAAGCCTTACGTGTCTCAGATTTGTAAACCGGCAACCGCAGCACAAGGCTTATCTTATCTTCAGCGTTGAAAATTGTGGGTGAGTTCGTTGTTTTATCCGATATGATAACCAACTGGGCAGGAGATAATAGAGAGTCACAAACATTTAGAAAAATCAGTTCAAATTTTAACTGTTATGTGATTTTCTTCATGTCAGAAGACAGAACGCGGAAAAAGAGTTGAAAACGTACAAAATGAACTTTGCTATCTTCCCCGCAGAAGTTGTGTCCTTTGAATAATATATCCATATGGATAAAAGTCAGTTGGTTTTCGCTCTGTTTAAAGAACGATTTACGAAGTAAAAAAGAAAGCCGTGTACTTGCATCGACGGAATTTTCTACACATATTCTCTACACGCATTTCCAACAAGAGTTTTATCACTTATGATGAAAAGTCAAGGAGACAGAGAGACGATATCTCCTCATTTTAATGCAATTTGACAAGCCCTGCTTCAAACATATTATTTTTGTTGTCTTGGACAGCTGTGCTGGCGAAAGCCAAGTCTTTTAAAGCGTATAGTTGCGTTAGACAAGGTGGAAAGAAAGTTCCAAACACTAGACGATAGAAAACTGCCCCTTCTATCATTTTTACGACAGCAAAGCATTTACCTCGTGCAAAGCTTCCTTAATGGTCTTCGTTTCTTTTGACCCAAAAATAAATTTTTGATCATAAGTGCAAACTATCATTAAAGATTTAACTGCTAGATTTAAAATCTGAGCTGCGTTATATCTGTCCCAATACGAGCACTCACGCTTATAAGGAAGTCTCGAAACAAAATGCCAGCAATATATTCGTTTCTGGCATCCAATAATGTCGCTGACCTTATGTGAAAAGTGGACTTGTTATTGTTTTGAAATTTGTTGGACGCCGACTTCAAAAGTTCGTTGTTGAACTATATCGCAATAGTATTAATCTGGTTCGGCAGTTTGACCTACAAACTGTATTTCGTTTCTAACATAATTGAAATCTCTCAAATAATTGTAGTTATAGTTCGTACGTCAATAGATAAATCATGTGTTTCACAGTCGAAACAGGGTGTTTACATCTAAACGTTCTGCCTGAATACTCTCATCGATCGAGCTCAGGCGGACATTATTTCTCACACACTAGTATATTTTCTTTCTATGGATGACGATTTTCAAGAGGAGGATCCTGAAATGTATTCTAATTGTAACGTTGACTAGAGATTATATCAATCAGACGAAGGCAAACGCTGTTGTCTGTTTGATATTCACTCTCATTCCAAAAAAGTCCTAGCTTTTAATTTTTCAGATCCGCTGTTAAAGCTCAATCATAAATGGGGCCTTATGCAAGGTATGAACAAGCGAAAACAATACTCCAATGAGACAACTTTTAATGGCAAAAATGATCGGCATGAAGACTCTCAAAACAATTAAGGTGTTCGCCACGACTTACCACGCCAACTGCACAGGGCGTTTCGAAATACGCAGTGTACTTTACAAGTGGTTTTTTGAAAGGCTCTCAATTTCAAGGTTAAATATGCGGATGTAGCACGACGAGTGCGAGACTCACGTGCTGTAAAGCTTTGGGAGGAATGCCGAGTGATTGATGAATTACCTAATTTGGCCTATTCTTAAATACTTTTAGTTGCTGTTCGTACGTCGGCCGCCAGAGTGACAGCAGACCACAGACGGTTTCTATCGCACGAGGATGCGAAGTAGAAGGCATCGCTTTGCATGAAATTGGACACGCCTTAGGGTTTTGGCACGAACAGAGCCGGCCTGATCGGGACAGTAAGTTTTCAAGCATATATTAGGTTTAAAACGAAAAGCGAATTAGGTTATTTCATTTAAAAATATGAGCTAACATTTTTTTGCTTATGATAGTCCTTTTATTAATAATTCGTTATAGGAAAAAATACTTTAGTGTGTGGCTTCTATCAAACCCATCTAAAATTGTAAGGACATGGAAATCCAAGGGGAATAACTCGTACTACTTAAGTGATCATCTCTTACTGTGCGGGGCTTTTGCGGTTGGTCGAAAGGAGTATAATTGAAAAGTTGACATCCTAGCCTCAATAAAATCTCTTGGGACCTTGGGCCCTTTTTGAATTTTGGCCAACATTTCATGAGATAGCCCACATGTACATGTCCAATGGTCTTACTAGCAGGTCCATAACATGTCTACTTCAGTTTCTGGTCTGACTTATTGTTGTCTGCAGGTTGGAACTGTCCGTTTAAACTGTTTTATGTAAAGTTAGTTGTCGCATTATGATAATACAGAAGTAAGACACTGGCAAACGGAATTATAACTTAACCATCGGGTCTACTGAGATAAGCCACTTTCCGCTTATGGGCAACGTGGGCCTAAGCGTCTACTTATGGACATGACTGTATCAACAATATTGACTGGCATTATCTAGCATACTTTGTTGAGTCATAAATGCATTGATTATGTACAGTTAAGTTGATGTATTGTTTTTTTCCATCCAAAAACAGACTATGTGCAGATTTTCACTCAGAACATTCAGCCCAGTAATCTGTTCAACTTCGACAAGATGTCCTACAGAGAAATAGATTCTCTCGGTGAACCCTATGACTTCAACTCAATTATGCACTACCACAGCTCTGCCTTCGCCAAGCCCGGCACGACTGAAACAATAAGGCCTAAGCCATGCTGCCCACGCCCCCAAATCGGTCAGCGGAGCAAACCCAGTGCGAGTGATGTTAGACAGATGAATAAACTATACAGCTGCCCCTGTAAGTAGTATTTTTATTACTATGTACATTTTGTACTTGAAGGATTTCATTCCGAAAGAATCTACTTCATTGATTGTTTTATTCACGTAGTTTAGCAGCGATACATCAGCGTAAATCTCTAATTTGCCGTAGTGCATGCAGACCATATGGAGTTGGAAGATCAAGTCTCAACCATGGGTCAAGCGTAATTTTTAAATTTCCCGATCGAATATTTTCAGAAAGTTTTCACAATGTAGTACGAATACTATGGATGGTCTATGGTTTTAGATGCTTGTACGATTTACACTTCTTTTATAAATCGCGACTCGTAGAGTCGCGGTCTCAAATTCACTAAGAAAACGTGAGTCAACAAGTATTACGGACCCTTAAATGTAAACGTAGATTTTTCCTTCTTTCTGCCAAACATTTTTAACGGATCAGTTTGTTAAAGAACACGGCCAAACAGTCTAAAGAAATATATCACGATGCGCTTATCAATGTTTTTACGTCCACAGCCGCCCAAACCAGTCGTTCAAGCGGCTGAATCTGAAACGTCGGTCAGGTGAATGCACTACGTAGGATGTCCGGGCGACGTACTACACACTGTGTTATTCGCAGATATTTTATTGGTGTGGGGCTTTTACCATTTTAAGGGACTGCGTATATGATTTTTCGGCGTGTTTTATTAGTTAATTCTGCTATTAAAGGCTAATAAAACTCGACTTTTTCTTAGTTTATCTGTCAGAATTTATCACAGTATTCGGCGTTTAAGCTGGCGGTAGGCAAACACAAACCTAAATGACAATTCTACCTTGACAATATGCTATTGCATAACTTCTAAATGAAATTTCAAATCAAAATAGTTCTCGCTCTAATTTATTGAACCATTCGTAAAGCTGAATATTTGCTAAGGATGTAGTGCGATATGAATCCCTTTATCAAGGATCACGCTGAGAACCATAGTGAAAGGGTCCTTTTTATTAGCTACTGTCAATCCGTCGCAGTTAACATCAATCAATAAAAGACTGATGATTTAACCAGGATAATTATTTTAGCTGGAGGCATGTGGAACGCCATATGATGGCGATACCGTGTGTAAATATGGGCCTAGAAGGCAAAAAATAGCACATCTTTACCATTGACAACGAGATCCATTGTTTAAAGAAAATGAGTAATTTTTTTCACATTGCCAGTTACGATCTCATCATCGTTAAGGGTAATTCGTCAAAAAGTTTTGACCCTTTTCACGATGTGAAACACTCAATGCAGTAAACTCTAGACTGCAAGCGTAACAGCTTGTTGGCTGCTTAAATGGTGTTTGAATTATGTTAGGCGCAAAGTCTTATATTTGTGGTTTTCCAAAACATAATCGTCCAACACACGTGGACCTAGATACCCGTGAGTGGCATCATGAATTTCTCAGAGCAGAAAACCTGCTCGTTTCGTTGGTGTGCAGAAATCATTGCGCGGGTGCAGCACCGTCCAATCAAACTGCCAAGTAAAGGGCATGATATTATACCCAACGTCTACATTCAATTTGGTAACTTTTGATGCAGATATTGACTGCAATTTGACCACGTTTGTAACTAAGTGTTTATTCAGATTACGAGTGTTTGGCTGAGAAAAGGTTATTTGCTTCCTTCCTCTATTTGCTTTAAGGCAAATCCAATTAAGCGGATAATGTGACTTAATACTTATCTGCAATAAAATTTGTCGATGGTATTGTGAAAATGGAAATCGAAAACTTAGGCATACCTAAATAGTTAAGTCCGCACTGGCAGTGCAGTGAAAAGCTAAAAATATCAGAAACGATCAATTGCGCGAGAAACTAGAGAAGGTCGTTTGAGCGTGGGCCAAACTTGCCAAAAAGATGATAGGGTTGTTATATGGATATAACGTCAGGGTGCAGAACAAAACTATAATTTGTGTGTTTTTCCGTTTCTTCACTGTGACGTGGTACGACAGTAAGCGGTTTTACTTGGGAGAATACATTTTTGTAAGGATTGAACCATAATATTGGCGGAACGATCGTATTTCTAACGTAGTAGAAAGTACCGAGATAAATATGTTCACCTACATTGTATTATCTGCGGAATTCGCACGAACTGCTTGAAAAAGTACCGATATCTTGGCCATACGACGGAGCGCAGGGAAACGAACTAAAAGGCTGCCACATGGCAATGTGCCGAAGGTAAACCTACAGATTGAAGGGCTTTGTTATGACACGTTCATAATTTGACAGAACCGATTTTCTACAAATTACTGATGAGAGCACTATTGTTAAATCGAAAACGTTTGTAATAAGAAGTCAAACGGACCATTTGCAGATATTCGGTTCAAAAACCTCTCGAATCTACCAGAAATGCTTACTATGCTTCAGGAGACCCAGTGCTTCAGAGCAAAGCCTGCGAGTGGTTGTCATATTAACCTAGGGACACAAATGCCAAAATTCGAACGCACCATGAAAGTTTTCTGCAAGTATCTTATAGAGCTGCTTGAAAAATTCGATTTTCCTATAGGAGAATATGATTTAGAAATCGAATCTACCCGAGTTGACCAAGCCGAGATCAAATATGAAATGCAAAAAGAGGCCGAATCAAGGCCACGGAGGTCCACATATGCCCGAAAAGTGAAAAAGCAAGATATTTGGAAAACAGGCATTCGAATCGCATGAAAATCCAGTGGAACTTTATTATGTGTTAGCAACTCACAAACTTTGACTTCTTCATGAGATCATTTGCCATTCTCTCTACTGCACGATTACCTAGTGGCTGATCGAAAGGGTCAGGGCGATTAGCCGCTTACATGATTCTTTCGACTTATCGTTCACATACGAAGTAAAAAACACTATAGACCACCATCATTATCTTGATATTATCCGTATTTACCTACTAACACCTTCTTCCGGGGGCTTATTGACTGCATGCTAGATGGATTTGTCGACTACGGTCTCAAAATCGACACAATTATGTAAACCCAAAGGATCTGTTTGTTTGATTACCACCAAACACCAAACTCAGATTGAGGGGTCATTTTCCTTAGCAACTCAAGAACACACTAACGCGATCATCCCCTATGCTTACAATCAAACATGTTGATGCGAAAACTAGAGGATGACGACTATTATTCTCTGATTATGTGCTCAATGTGTTGCTCAAGTTTTCGCAATTGCAGATGATATGCTTGGCTTACGTACGAACCTGTGTAAAGTTGATAATGATCACACTAGGACATCGCGACAAAAAAGTCATTTGTCACACACAGAAAATTTCAAAATTCGAGAGCAACTTTGCCCCAAATAGTCATTTAAAGGAACTTGGCCTGTGAATTCCTAGATTTTTGTTTGAAATCTGCTATTGCGAGCGTACAGCAGCGCCCAAAATAGCATCACGTATCTCAGGCACCTCCCATTCTCTTTGTGGGTATTATGTGCTGTGCGGCATGGCTTATGCAAAGTTACAGCCACCAAATTTTCGTAATATCACAATCCCAAATTCACCTGCTTTCAGGCGAGATTGCTATGTTCCTCTTCAAGATACTATGCTTTATGCGAATAATTTAATTGCCATCTTTGCGGCAAAACGTTTTGCTCTCCGGGTGTCACCGCTTGTGTGGGTGGCACTTTAGCGTGTGGATTATTGTATATCAGTTTGTGTTTATTTAATTCCTTTGGATGCGCAAACGATATCTGCGCGGAGTACAGTAAAATCGAGCTGCTTCTTAGGTTAAGACATAATAAAGTGGACTAAATGTGCGGGGGTCAACAGGGAAGTGGGAACAATCGCATAATGCGTCATACAACTAAAGACAGAGATCTTTCGTTTGAAATATTTTGAGCGGTTTGAAGAATACCATTCCAGACCTGCGCTTCCGCCAGGCGGGTATTTCAGCGGCGTTAAATTTGCGTCATTTATCTTACCGCAGGCCTAGATCAACTAACTGAAAGTTGTGCGACATTTTCGCACCTAGGTGCTTTCAAATATTCAAGCAACACACATTCATTTATATTGGAAATCGAATACCCCAAGAAATTTATTTGAAATAAAGTAAGAATCATTGGGAACAAAGTAAACTTTATTGCGTAAATGTTCGAGACTGGTATCCCGGCTTGTCGTCATACTTCTGGGTTATGTACAAAACAGTTAATTAGTTAACCGTGTCCAACAAAGTATACTGCAATGGGCCGAAGCAGGCGTCAATGCGCATTCAGCGTTGCTCGTCATCCCCTTGGCATTAGATGCGTACGCTTTCATCTGTCCTTGAGAAATTCGTATGTGGCAGCTAAGTCGATATGCCGATTGATGCATGCCTAATCTGAGTGCATTGCTACCAGGAATTCGCTGCCCCTCCTTATTAAGCAGGGCCAACAATGCGAGTGTTCTCCCATGCAAATTGGTTTCCGGTGTCCAGTGTGTTAATAGCCAGTAAGGGTAGATTATCTCGTCTCGCCACCGCTAACCGGTACTCATGTATGCGGGTCGGAGCAGATTTCCCAGTCTAATCACAGTAGACGGCATCAGAACTAGCACATTGGATCTTGCAGACAACATATTTTCTATCAAAACAGCCAACCCTGTCCTCAGGATGTACAAGCTGTGTGCGTAACATAGTTGCAGGTTGACGGGCTACTTATACCTGATTTAGTTAAGCTGTATTTGACGAGCTCATATACATTTTTCACATATGGGAGAATCCACCAGGTGAGTGTTTCTGGTGCCCAGCTGGCCGCAGTTCTCTAATTATCTTTTTGATTGATCTCATGTTTCATATAATAATCCTCTGCGTTCCTCGAGAATTGTCGCTTTTGTCTAACTACCTGGGACATATGCTTCTCATGCAGAAGACGTTTTTGCGAAGTATTCCGAGGAAAAGGTTTACAAATTCACTCAAACATTAACTTTGACTTATTATTAGGAAATCTGTGAAACAAACGACTGCTGTAGTTTGTGCTAGCGCATTAAACTAATCTATTAAAGTCCATTGCCGAAAACAGACAGTATACAACCAGCCGGGCTTTGCCTACTGGCAAATTAAACTCTTTAGCTTGTCTCAGATGTGGGAGAACTGAGTAACCAAGTTATTTTTGGAAAGCGGGTCTTATTGTTCAAAATGTGCTTTTTGAATATGTGCACGCATGCCCTTATAAGCAGCAACGACTTCAACAGTTCATCGTATGTTTTGAAATTTGTCCAGTTTGCTGCATACATAAATGTCCACAGCTAATCACAAAATGATATGTTATTAGGCTGCTTTCTCGATTATGAGCAAGGCTTATGGCGATTATGGCCAAGGCTTAACTAATACGTAGTTTACCAACAAATCTGGTACGGCCAGTGCAGTTTGGTCAATATTTACCAGTTACACGACCGTTATGAATTGAACTTTTAAGGACGAATCGATACCGGTAAGTCAGCAAGTACACCAAATACAATTGCGATATGAGGTGTAAAAATGTTTTTGTTCGCCGCTGGACATTCATCTGTACGCTAAATGAGGCGCAGAAGTATGTCTAAATTGTTAGTTAATAACAGACTTTTTTGGATAAAAGCGACATATAAAAGTTATGCGCCATTCCACCTCATTTAAAGCAGCTGTTTTCAAAACATTCATTCATAGAGGAGAGTCTATGCTTCAGCAGCAGCCTATTTGTCCCAGCTTATAACTCATGTTCATCTTCTTGAGTGAGTCGAAAGTACGTGACACACCTCCACCGACATAAGAACGTGTCTGAGATCTTACGTTTCATTTAAAGGCTTTCTGGACCTATCTTATTTGAAAGATCGTAGTTGGCACAGTCTGACAGATCCACCTCCCTTCATGATTAACTGAAAACACTTGCATCTCCTCCATTTCGTGCAGCGGTATATTCAGCATGGCAATCCATGCTTACTTAAAGGCAGTAACCAGTTTTCGAAGGTCTGAAAGCAGCATGACGACAAGGTATAATAGCGCCATCGTATAGCACACATACTTGCAATGTTATCCTTTCTGCACAACGCGTACACCATACCAAAAGAACAACACTGGCGGAGGGACACTCATCGATCGTTTTTACGGACCATACTTGTCCCGTTGTGCCTTAGGGGTCTCTCTGGAGCCCAACCAGCAGCCGCACAGCGGCGCATGATATAGGCAGATTGATATTACCGACAAAAACAAGAGAGACCGGAATGGCCATTTCTGGCATATTAGCCGTCGTCGGCCAGTCATAGCCAACTCGGAATTGCGGAAAACCTGGGGCTCAAGCTCGCGACCTGTTTGTTAGAAGTCTTACGCATCCCGCCACTGGGCCACGGTCCTGTTGTCTTGTCCGTTTCGATCAGGAATATTCACACTTTGCTCAGACCGACCACTAGTAATTTTTTTTCCATAGTTTGGCTTTATCTTTGCTTCCCACCTGCATGCAGTGTATCTCATGCATAGTCATTTGACTTTTGTTGAAAGAGTCAGAGCCAGTTACTACGTCCTTTCCGCAAACATCTACGACTGAAGCGGCCATTTTTGTTATGCTGTACCACCGTAGTTACAGACAGCCAAGAAGAGTTTCATTTGTTATTACAGCAAGAAACAAGTTTCTCAATAATCCAAAAATTCGTTAATTTATGGCGGAAAATACGCAGAATAAGGTTTCATTCTGTAAACTTTATTTTCTCTGCTTCGGCAGAATGGATCCACTGGCTTAATTTACGTGACTTCCTTAGTTGACAGAAGTAGAGGTGAAATTTGTAGCCTCTTTATTTTAAAAAGCTGGAAAGTTTTATACGGTTCACATTCAAGTTTTTCCGAAGGCTTCGCGTTTCCATACATCGCTAGTGGTAAATTTTTATATCAAACATGGTGCAGCTTAAGACTCCGCATTCAGTTAAATGACTTTTTGAGACAAATGTGCAGTTTCGTTCTTAAAGATATTTTCTGAAATGTTGCGTTTTTCTTCTAGACCTTGACCTGAGTTTAAAAAAACAAGTCGGATATATTCGAGATGCGGCCCATCTGCCCAAAATTCTAAAATGGGGGGCACTTACTAACCACGAGGCAATGTTGTGGGTCCGAATAAGTGGCTGCTGTCGTCCGAATAAGTGTCCGTCTGTGCTATATGATACACATTAGAAAATGAGCTTATCATGTCTTATTAGAAAGGATAAATGTCAGGAACTAGAAGTCTACGTAAACGCTTTAAATGTTTTTGGTAGAAGGATGCTTTAGAAAGAAGCTGTTATCGTTCAAATGTAGTTTATGGGTTGCGGAAATACCTAAAAAATTAACACGAATAAAGTAAGATAGACATGCTCCGATAACATAATCTATCGCACTCGAATCTATTGTGACTGTTTACGTCTTAGACTGACTCGCTTCGATTTTCATTACTAACACAGATTTACCGTTGCTGAGAGAAAGAGAGCTCTTGTCAACGTCAGGTTTCCCCTAATCCAACAATCCTCAAACCCAACCTTCCAAAGTTTAATGAAAGCATTAGTCAGCGACGCTACCATCAAGATATGATGCGGATAAATCGTCGAAAATTCGTCGTTTGCTTGGTTCGACGAGTTTACGTCACTGCCGTATTATATCGAGCTTCTGAACTCATGACTCCAAAACTGTTGAGACTTGACAGGTTGACTGTCGGATTCGCCGTATGCTCGATAGCAGATTGAAAGCAGGGGCAGTGACTGTCTCGTGAAATATAGTAATAGTGAGTTTGCGCTTAACCCAACGCACTCCCTACCCCTCCCCTACCTGAACCCGCAGTCAAGAAAGAGTCAAAGAGACCGAAGGCGAGGGAAGCCACTGGTGGCTGGCGCGGCGAAAACCCGCATCTAGGCGTCCCACTACAATCCCTTGTTCACGACGGACAGCGATCGCGGGATTGGAGCATGGATCTCGATTGGCGCAAAGTGAGCCGGCAACTGGGCCCACCTCCACGCCCCAAATGTTGACATTTGACATGAATGTTCATTCCCGAGAACGCCCGCTGGACTACTGTCCAGTCCCCTGTTGGTCCAGCGCATCTACCGCGTGTCCCGCACAAGAGGCAAAATTGCTGGGACATACTGAAGTGAACAGTCTTCCGCGAATCAGTTTTTACCGCGTACGATGTGTCCGAAATATTGAAAAGGAACAAACTTGCTTGAGGAAACATTTTTCTGAACATGTAAAACGTTTACATCTACGAATGTGTTACCAGAATGTGTTACTGGTGGTTAACTTATGAATCTTTCATACCTGTTACTTCCCCACAAACGTAATCTGGCAACAATCAACTCAATCCCATTGAAAACGTGATAAAAAAACTGCTGACCTAAAAATCATTGCAACTCTTCAAAATGATCATTTATTCCAAAGCCGCCGATTTGCTGCTATGTTGCATATTACACTAATTCATGGATAATATTTAGACCGAAAATTGTTCTGAACGATTTTTACACGTTATTTCTGAGCTGTTTGAAAATGTCAATGTTTTGATGGGGTAACGTTCCTGCTGTGATTTAAATGCTACCGAATTCCAGTCGACCAAATATTATCTTTAATACTTGCTGCATGTTCTGTTGATGGTGGACGTTTTTTCTACTAATTATGTGTTTTGCTCAGTACACCTGGAAGGCCTCTGACTCAGCTAAAGAATGCCTTATTTTGGTTTCGTCATCTCCAGCAACTTGCTCAGATAGAAAATCTGTTGCATTTATTTTGATAAATGCGTAATGCTTCGCGCTCTGCTGTTCTGATACATCGAGCTTGTTCCTGGTATTCCTAACACAACAGGAAAACAGCGTTGAATTTTCTAGAGAAATGGAATTGCTCAGTACAATTTTCTGAGCCGTTTTTACAAATATGCAAACAAAGGATGTTGCGCGTTACCAGTGATTTATAATTCAGATATTTAATTATATGACATCATCGCGCCAGACAATGTCTGGCGAGTACTCCAAAGCAAGTTGAAGCAGGCACGGTTACTTGCACGTGAATTAGTTTATACTGAGAGTAGACTTGTGCATCATCTACCGCACCCTCTTCTATTCCCCACCTAGGCTCAGTGTCAAGGAATAGTTAAAAAGACCGGAGGTGAGGAAGGACGCTGTTGGCTGGCACGGCCGGGCCTGCACCTTGGCATAACACCTCACCGCAAACACCTAACAAGGACTTTAACCAGAAATAACACAAAAACGGGTCAAACTGATGAGCAGCGATGCGAGCGATCTGTTTACCCAGATCGCACCTACTGTAGGCGCAGCTACCGGGGGGAGGGGAAGCAGGTGTTATAGAGTTGCTAGCATGCACCAGACTGTGAGATCCATGGTTTGCTGATTCTGCCACAGTGGGCGCTTACGCTCTTTGAAGGTTACTTACTCATATAGTCCAGTGAAGGAAGTCCAGAAACCATATAATATGGTACACAAGAAAACTCCATATTCCTTATATCACAAGAACAATTTAATACATATTTCATTGCAAGTCTGCACAGAAATAATATTCAGGTTTTTACAACGCATACGATAAAAATGCTTGTTGATCATCTTTCCGTTCAGTTGTATGGATACCGCTCATCAAAATTATTATTGCTTCCGTTTTACGGTGACAACATTCTGATGTGAATACTGACTGGCAACAAATGGCGAGTTTTGTTTTGCAAGTGTCTTATGTTTCGACAGTTTATTTGGTGAAAAGAACATCTCCAATTTATTAAGGGAAGTAAAGCTGTATGCTACCACTGTTGCTTGATAGGAAATCGTGCGCATCTTAGGGTCTTTATGAAGGACCGCCCTAATAACCATCTTATACTTCACTATATACGCATTGCTCAATTACATTTTAATGCCAGACTAATAAGTCATGTGTTTATAAATACAATAATAATCGTAGCGGTGTTTTAGAGTTGACGAAAAAATTGCCACTGTAATTTTAGGACCTTGCTGACGCACAACATCCAAGACAGACAGATGTACATGTACATATATTCATACATGTACGTACATATTCATGTACGTGCAACACGAACATAGGTTGTAAGTTGCTTATTAATTATTTTAGAAGTCCTAAGGGGTGAGGTTCAAAAATCGAGACTAGTTAAATAATTGTTTTTCCCTAGACAAAATCACTGACGCATATTTTATATATTTCCGAGCTAGTTATTTCGTTTCAGTAGTCGGTATTTCTCAGTCGTTTTAAGTGACGTAGCCACTGTTACATGGGCTGGTCAGCGTCAGAACCATTTCGGTCAGACCGCGTGATTAATCTTTCCTGCCCTGCAACTGCACGTCCGCCGGCCCATCATTAAACCTTGGTAGGAGACAAAACAAGTAAATGGTTAAGGCACTGTAACTATTTTATTGAAATGCGATGAAGAGTTGTTTTGAGGAGGTAACGCGCAAAGGAAAAAAGTTGCATGTGACTCGTGTTGAGAGTGGCCTTCTTTTGTCCGAGAATCAAGGCGTTTGCAGAGCCGCATAAGGCTAAGTAGGCTCATGCGATGGTTGAATGTCTGTGGTTATCCGAAGTAGGTGAGGGAGAACGACGAATCTATGTCGCTGCTCCTGAGGGGGTCTGACGTCTGGACTGACAGTTTTGTTATTGTGACGCTAATGTATCACTCTCTGTGAATGAATAATGCGGCACATTTTGTAATAATCTTAAAGCAGAATCTGACACATTTCCTTGTGTGAGGAGGGCCGCAGTCCGATGCCTTGTTTAGGAAGATAGATTAATATGGTATTCGAAAGTTTACTTTTACAGACAGATAAAATATTCAAAAGGCATGTTGGCAAGCATACGTAAGCCTTACACAAATTCTTTTTAAGCCTGTTCATTTATATTGTCATCAACATGATTAACAAGAAAATGCCTGGAAGCAGAAATTATTCTGTAGCTAGGGTTTTGGGGAAGGGAAGGGCGAGTGGGTGGTGTAAAAACACTTTTGAAGGTATATTTTATCATTCAGATGTCGAATGATTTGCCAGCATGCAGCCTGTCGCGGTGGGCCGTGACAATATAAAAAAGTCCTGTGCGCGTGTAAGTATCACGTACTGCCTAACTGAGAGGATGGAACATCAACATATGCAATTTTTCGACCCACAGAATTAAATAGTATATGCTTTGAGCGAGAAATATCGCTGGTGAGCGAACATGAGATGGCACCTGCCATCCAGGTCCATTGTGACTTAACACAGTTCTATATGGAAAACGGATGCATACACGCAGTCTAGATGGTGCAGGGCGCGGAGCTTTGTCCATCTGCAACCTACCGTCAATGGGGGCAATGTCTACCGACGTCAAGCTGTCGTCAACGGGAGCCAAACGATCTCCGATCAATCAGTGAATTGATCGGTGTTCGGCAGGCCAAAATGCGGTATACATAGGCGGTCGCGCTGAAGACTGTAATACATGCATTGAACATCACCGTTTAGACCGTTCCTACGGCAAGTTTTGACGAAATGTAATATAAGTGCATCGATGTCATTCACTTCTTCCCTGAACCTATGTCAAAGAGCTCTTTTCGCCTTTTTCGTCATAGACTAATGAAAGTTTCCCTAAAATTTCGTTGTTGTCTATCAACAAGTGCAACGACATCACACTCCATATTCCGTGGTGAGGTATAGGCTGGCCAATGTAACTGACCATTCGGAGAGCGCGCTAGCCGGTGCGCCAGATAGCCAAGCAATCATCACGCCAGCATCCAACAGGGGTGAGGAGATTTTAGCCAGTAACGACTTTCATTATGGCGATCAAGCAATTAGCGCACCAGCGGGCAACAATTCTTGATGAAGGGGAACGCTGTTAATTACTAGAGGTATGCGGTATCATAGCGACTGCATCCTATAAATACTGCAACTTCCTGTGCACAAGTTACCCGTTTCTGCCACTGTCTCCGAGGATCGGTTCAAGTGAGAATCCGAAAAGTCGGGCGAATAAAGCCCTTGTTCCAGCGGTCGATTCTTCTTCTTCTTCTTATGAACTGGTTCCCGGTACTCGCAATTTCGGTTGTATCATTCTGTTAGCTTCTCAGATACATAATGAAAACATGCAGCACCAATATACTTTTGGTATCGAACGCAAAACTAAGCTATGCGAATCTTAACATAGCGAAATCATCCGAAAAACAAGGCGTCAGTAGGCTTGACCATATTTCACTTGTTGATGGTTGTATCCAAATGCTAATTACGTTCAAGGTTTAAAAATGTGAGAAGGCGACTAAATTCCGATCAAGTAGAATGTCCTTCAGAAGCCAGTATTTGCTGTCGTCCACATGAAATTGTCGTCATCAGTACGATCGCACACGGCAAAGCTGTGCGTCCGGATGACCACAATGCGGAGGCTTTTACGAGATTGCAGTGCGCATATAGCCTACAGTAGCATCTTATCAGATATGAACGTGCGTGCGTATGTCAGAGCAGTATTTATTGTTCAGACATTTGTCTGACACGTTGAATATGCGGGTCATGGTTACACTTTGTAAGGCGGTTCACTCAAAATATCTGAAACAGTGCATGCTGACCTTATAAAACCTTGTAATCCGTCAGGATATTGGAGAGCATTTTGCTAACACCAAAGTCTTTATAGAACAGGGAGTCGGGAATATTTGCCAATGAATACTTCCCCCTTCATGTCAAAATCTCAACTTCAGATTTCTTCACGTATTAGCTAACACTAGAAATGAAAGCTTCCAATATTGTTTCCCAA
Source organism: Spirometra erinaceieuropaei (assembly GCA_902702965.1). Classification (NCBI taxonomy): domain Eukaryota; kingdom Metazoa; phylum Platyhelminthes; class Cestoda; order Diphyllobothriidea; family Diphyllobothriidae; genus Spirometra; species Spirometra erinaceieuropaei. Next base: position 184,456 of record CACRXP010000262.1, read on the forward strand.
ATATCCCTTACCCGTAAATAGCAACACAAATGAAAATGTTCCGTTTGCTTTTCATGTTCATGCAACAGTCAATTCATGTAAAGGATGCGCTCGGCAATGGCCAATAAAGATTCTACGTGAATTCAGACTCTGCAGGTTTTTGCTATCGGTTTTGTAATATGGATTTAAATTAAAATGCAGGCGGTGGTATTTCAAAAAAATTAAAGTCACTGGAAAACAAATTTGGCAATTTTATCTCGGAGTTTGTGATGAAGCCACATTCTGACGGAATGTTTACTAAGATAACTCGGCGACCTGTGCCTGGACATCCGAACTTGCTATAAGGGTTGCAATAAACGGCGAAAGTGTTGACCGTACCTACAGATAACACAAACTCTGAATCTACGGTGGCAGAACACACACATTTCATGCCGTCACATAGTCAAAAGTTTCCCAACTGTGTTCTTTTTATCTTCTTGACTTATTTCACAGACGGAAAATTCCAGCTAGACGATAAAGATTGTTTTCAACCAAACACAACTTGCCTATTCCTCTAGACCTGTCAGCTTGATGTTACATTGCCGCGAGAGGTCGATTGGCAATATGATTTCCACGACAAAGTAGCCGGTAAAGTGTGACCAAAATTAAGGAATTTAATTAGCTAGGGTCGATCGCAAATATTACCGGTTATGATCGAGCATGCAAACGTGGGTTTTGAAGAGGTGCTTTGTAAGTATTTTACGGATAGCATTAAGCTTACTTACTTGGTGGAAATGGTCAGTATTTTCGCCTACTGGCCTGATCAGAATGGAAGAAAGAAAGGCAAAAGACCAACGTTGTCATGCTATTTTCTGCTTTTTCACTTTCAGGTTGTTTTGTCTGCTAGGTGACATGCATTTTACCTTGCTCATGTGCTAGAGTGCTTATGTAAACAGAAATCTGATATGTGTTCAGTGGTTCAGCAACAAAGTATACGCCCTGTAAATCGAAGTATCGACTTTATTTCTAGCTCTTTGTTGAGTGACTGATGAATAGCTTGACCCATTTTGTGGCTTCCGCGGATCACTCAAATAAGTGCTCTGCTAAATTTGTCAGACAGTTTAAAGTAAGCACACATTTGACTGAATGCCACCAGTACTGAACAGCATGTTCTGCATATTGAAATTTCGACGGCCTGCGAAAGAACTCGTTTCTGATGCATCGTTTACGACCAGCTGAGCACAAGCTCTGTTAGTGCGAGTCCATTCGAATGACTGTATTTCTATTAGCCAATACTTTCGGAAGACAGTGATAAAAAGTAGTTCTTTGGATATTTTGTTCGTCAGACAGAGTCTTCGTGGTTTGGCTAGCAAGAAGATGGAAGCAAGTGATCTCTTAATACTTGCAGCGGTTTTTCACAATGCCTTAAATAGACGTTTCTTTATTCCATCGAACCATTCGTGGGTCCGAACTTAGTGCTCAGAGTAATACATACCGACCCAATTTGTACCAGGCGGATTTTTCAGTCCCACAACCTGGGGACTGTCAATTTCGATTGTTTATGACAAATGATCCAGAAGTGGTCATTTCAGTTTCCATCTCTTTGTAAGAAAGCCCCATGGGTCAGATGGCTCGCGGCAACAAAAGGCACATTTAGGCGCCTTTTATATCTACACTAACAACGATACTTTGGTAGTTTGTCCTAAATCCCATCTCTTAAGTCACTTCGAGATTTTGAATAAAAATAGTCGCGTTCTACTTCGAGGATTTGGCTAAGGAGATTAGTTCAAAATTAAAGGATTGCAAACATTCCGTGAGTGAACACGACTGAAAAAGAACCAATCTGTCGGTGAATTTGCCTTTTGCGGGGTGGTTTTAACACTAATATACAACACAGCAGAAAGACGAACAAATGACGTTTTACGTTCTGTGGATATCCCTCTATTAAACTCGAGAATTCAAGTTGTCATGCATGCGTTTCCCGCTATTCAACACCAGGCCATTGCAAGTACATAAAGCATGAAAACCGACGAAGTTTATAGGGTTCATATGTGTCTCATGAACTATTAATAGCCATCGTTTCTACACCATATACAGTACGATTTCGTCTTGTTGTGGTAATTGGGATTGGTGTAGGGTGGGGTGAGGTTGCATGTGAGCGATATTCGTAGGTTCATCACGCGGAGTACGCATAACTTACACCAAGAAGTTAGGGCAACGAGCAATTACCAACCGAAGTCGACGTTGGCCAAGGAGCACACAGCACCCCTACCAACGTCCTCGGACAGCACAGGGCAGGATTTGTTTGCCCTATAGCTCCTACCTCGGCAGTTGCTGGCACCAGTTGACGTATGTCTTTATTGGGATCTGCTAGTGCCTCAAACACAATCAATAAATCTTCTTGCCACCGACTTGGTTATTGGTATCGACTAGAGGCGCGAGAATCGAAGTTGAAATTCGTCTGTTCTTACCTTTATCTAGCCACCCAAGTATGCGTACACTCTGCCGCCTTTTGCGCACCCACGTTGTGCTGTTAATGTGTCCCATTCGACTGGAATAAGTTAATAGGTAGATACACTTCGATGTTGCCTGCAACAGTAATCTGTCTTTATCGCCAAATGTAGGAGGAGGGATTTTGGCGATTAATACGCGTTAGTTCGCCCCGGGGAAAGCGCTCGTGATCACTATATTTAGACGTTGGCCCACTAGTTCGAGAGGAGTGGGAAAAGTCACGTTCATATATTCGGGAAAATATGTATTTAGGTGCGGTTTTTTAATAGAAACCCAACTTCACTGAATGTTGTTTTTTACTTATTTGGCTGGACCTCTGGTTAGGGGATTGTTCTATTGCATAACAATTTAGGTTAAAAGGCTATTTGCCAAGGAAAACGCTTACCGGCTTACCGTATGTTTTCATAAGTCACGATTGACCAATTAACATTAGACTTGTCGTCCCTCCGTGCTTCAGGATTGGCTTATAAAAGGCCTTAACACCACTGTGTTAGGATCTCGCGCGACGTAAATATAAATATCATTAGGATACAGGTCAGAGCACATCTCAAAACCTCACACTTTTTTCAGATTTCGGAAGACAGGCTTGTTGATCAACGTGACAACAAAAATGTTTGCTTATGCGGTCATACACATCGGTCTGCTCCTGTTTTTCGACCTTTCAGTCTCGTTAGCAGTCAAGAATAACGAGATAATTTCACCTCAGAGTGCTCAAGATGTCAACGAAGAGGGCATTAGCGTATCAGAATTTCACATGCCCCGGCAAACAGTTCGCCAGTTCCCTATCGCTGATGACAGGCGTCCGGACCAAATGACTTCCGTCAACTCGGATTTGAAGATTACGAATGACGACTTGTATCCAGGTACCGTACATTTGGTTTTATCTAAGATCGACATGCATAATTTTTGAAAAGGAGCAAAAGCATATACACCAGTAAAGACTATTGACAGTAATAGCCATTTGCCTGATTATAAAACTGTCTAAATTATTCAAGGATGCGTTTTAATAAACTTAACTCTGGTCCACAGAGTTCCTTCTAAACAGGGCTGATTGAATAATGAGTAAGTCAAGGTTAAAAGAATCTCGAGTAATACGAGAAACCTTGCGCTGAATTTCCAAAATGGTCTCTATTCATGTGTTGCAACTTTAGCCCTAAGACCACTTGCAGTAAAGGAAGTGGGGCCTTCATTCCCGTGTATTGCCTTGGACGCTGACTGCGCGAAAATACCCTCATTTTTGTGAGTCATGCCTTCAGATAGGTACTCAAGAGTATACGGCTTTGATTGGAGCTGTTCGCCAGAATAAAATTATGTTGAGTGGTGCAAAAAAAGGATGTCTGGCGTTTAAAAAGTAGACTACAGCATTAGGGATAACCCTAATCCGAAGCGCTATTCTCCAAAATGACTGTGCGCACGCGGCGTTGGTAAATAATATTGTGGCTGATGATATTGTTCAAAATGTCAGTTAATTATTCGCCGATTTCGAAAGCGATATACGCCGCTCACCAAGTCAGGTGGTTTTTCCGACCAAAACCGAAGAAAATACTAGAAAGGTTTAATCGATACAGTGTACTCCCATAGGACGTTCTTCAAACATACAACAAACCACGCAAATTTTGCAGGTTTGTCAAACCTGGGCCTCAGTCAGAGAAACAAACTTTCATCACTGGTTGGAAGACTTGGCGACATAATCCCCAGCAATAACCCGGTGTTACCAGTTCAGTTTACCAATGGAAAGTGCTGAAAATCAGACCGTTTATGGAGGGAAGTTCCATGTCATTGTTTCGTTTGCAACTACGTTCCCTGCTGAAGGTCGTAAAGAAAATATAGTGATGGTACCTAAGCGTCAATCATACAAAACATCCTCTGGATAGCCAGTATGACCCGTCTTTAGGCAGAATTTTATAGAAAATGATCTTACTAATATTGAAAAGAGTAAATAACGACTATAAACGTCCGTATTCACAAAAAGTATTGCAAGAAAGGAACGCATATAACTATTGACAAAGAAAATGTTTGGACACCCCATATGACTACAAAGAAATTGTAATACACAGTGTCGTTAAACAAAATGTCAACGACCAACATTATCACAATTTAAACGGCAAAAATTTGGCTAACATACGAATCAGTAAATTCAAAACCCAATTCGCTCATTTTACTCAAGAGTAGGAACAAATACGAAAATGGCGCGATCTGAAATTCTCTGAGCCAGTTTACATTTCATAACGACGTTAGAAAACGTACAAAACCTCCACAAAATTTATAATAGAAAAGCTCCACCATATGACCATAACAGAGAAGCCGCGTACACACGGAAAATTACGTAAAGGCTCAAATGTGCCGTCCATAGTTATGTTATTCCTGGATACGCTTTACAATAGTCGCCGATGTATAGTGCGGCAGGAGTAATTTAGATCATCTAAAATAATACCTGGCATTTAGCGCCATTCTTAATGATCGTTCATTTACATCGGAATGGATTTTCTTAAATAATAATATCGTTCATAGACCTCCCAATGTGTCAGTTTCAATGAACGGGAGCTGATCATTCAGAATGACCTAAAAGTTAGATATCAAAATTACGTAATGGCTTGTTCACAGCTGGCTGTAAAATATGTTACTCACGCGCGTCGTTTACTTCTACTAATATAATTGCTTCTGCAAAGGAAATAATCAGTTGAATGCGAGATGGGAAGCCAACCCATTGCACGAGATTGTGTGCTAAATTACGGTAAGGATGCAATTATCGTATTTTAACTTCAACCCTAGCCCTGACACCAACCATAACCATCATATTAACGCTTGTATTCCTAACTCTGATAGTAACATTTCTAACCCCCACCATTTCCGTAATCCTAGACCTCCCAAACGTAGCACTGGTAATAACCCTCCGGTCGCTCATCCTACATCTAGCCCTTGCATAAACACTAGCTAAACCCTAATCCACCTGGTGTTTAGCGCTAAAAACTTATAATACCAGGGCAATGATTCTCGTACCTATTCTTGCATTTTTCCTTGTCGTAAAAGGCTGTCCCCATTAAAATGCTATCCTCTGCAATACTGCTTTGAGACTTGAACACACGTCTATTTAGGTCACGATAACTAATGTATGTTCGTGAAGGTTGCAGAGAGCAAAAACTAAATACCATTATGACCATATCATGATTTAGACGAGAGCACTTGTGACTGAATTGAAGCAAAGTGCCAAGGCAGGAGACTCAAGTAAATATGCGCAATCCGAAACTAACGATTGCATAACGACTGTCTGCCAACAGTGATTGAAGTGAGGCGTAAAAAATGTGCAAAGCTGGACAATAACAGCACAGCAAAATGCACAAATTCGAAATGAGGAAAAATAAACATGCACTAGATAACGGCCATTC